>LYNE01001075.1:0-31446 GCA_001662545.1 Rosa x damascena | reverse complement strand
GTTGAGATATATTGACATACTTGGATTAATCTTGCTTGTGTTGCTGCTGCCGTATTGCGGATGGCTTTTTAAATGGTCCCTGGTTCTCAGTCCTCATATTTTCTAGTTTTTGTTGGTCTCTATTAGCAACTTTCTTCCTATTGTATTTGACATCATTGAGTTGCTGACTGAAAATTTTCCTTCTTTGCAGTTGCCAGACTTATGAAGGTGGTATATCTGGGGAACCCGGTTCTGAAGCTCATGGTGGGTATGTTTCAGACTTATTTAAAGACTATGTATGTCGATTTGCCTGAATGTTCTCTTTGCCTTTGTCTGATAATGTTGAGGACTTAAGTGACTTCAGTTGAAGTGGATGAAAAACACTTACTAATAAAATTATCTTTATAAACTCCTCGGATGGCCTCCTCTAACAAAGTTGAATATCAATGTCTTTTTGGCTTCCAGTCTTCCATTCACTCACATGTCAAACTGTTCTTCTGCCTTTTGTCACGTCCTTGGCAAATTACTTAAGAAAATTCTATATGTGAAGTGACAAATTTACTAAGGTTAATTATCTTAGTGAACTTTTAGAGAAATGTATATTTTGCTTCCTTCCCCTATCCGCTCACCTGTCAAGATGAATGTGTCATGTGTACCTGTTCTGGATTCTGTAGCAAAGCATTTACATAGAAATCTGACAGTATTTTCATCAGGTACACCTTTTGTAATCTCAAGACTACAAGGTTCAGAGTTTTGACTTTGGTCACAAGAACAGATCATTTTTCTCACGTGCATGTTTATCTGTTGTTAGACTATTCGACTCGAGCTCTTACTGTATGACCAAAGGCTTCCTCTTGTTAAGGGTAAAAGGTAAAAATGTAATTAGCCAACTGAAGTTAGTTTTACTGTACTAGAAGGATAAATACAGAGAGCGCTGTAAAAACAAAAACAACATGAATACGATTGTAATTTTCTTCCTTCTTCATCTTCTTCCTCCTTTATAAGGATTCCAACATAGTATCAGAGCCATGGCGGCCTGACCATTGTTTCTCCGCTGCAATTGTAGTCTAGTTCTTGTTAGAAATCTCAAAAGCCAGTCGAAATTACTAGTTCATTCACCAAAGAATTTGTATAATTACCGGTTCAATCTTCAAGACCACAATTGAAGGTTTGTTCAGAATCTGTAACAGTTTCTTTCCAAGATTCACGTTTTGTTTCATACCAGTTTTCAGTAGCAATTCTTTCTCACGATTCAATCTTCAAGCGTTTCATCAATGGCGTCGATGAAACCAATTATCACATTTGGTTGTTTCTGATGCAACATCATCTTCAGAGGAGGTATGGGCTACTCTCAGTCTCAAGCAAAGATATGGTTCAATTTCTGAATATGTATCACATTATGCAATTCAAGTCCAACTTACATAATATCCATGCATACAGAAACACTTATTAAAAGACTAAAAGTGCTAGAGATCAATTGGCAGCATGCTATAGGAATGAGAATGTCAGACCCCTAGGCTATTTATGGAAATATTAATTCTTACTGGACTTCCCTCTAGTGAATGTGAATATGGTCATACCAGACAGATTATCAGAGGGAAAAACAATATAAGTATGGATGAAATTGCTAGAAATCACATTTGTATACTCACAAGCTTAGAAGCGAAGCAATAATGGCAGAAATCCTAACCTGATGAAGAAGAAGAAGACGAAGCAAAAGAGAGAGAATAAGCTGGTATTGATGCTCAGTAATTTTACAAAATGATTGAATTGTCCAAAATGAAAGAGAAACTTGCTATTTATACTAAATTGTCTGAAGCTACTTAAGCTTGAGGAGCTGATTTGCTAATCCGGGTGAGGCTCAAGAGCATTCCTGCATCACACGCAAGGCATGCCCCTGTACTGGTAGTGGTACTCATGCTGAGCTCACTACCTTCATCACTAGGCATTGTTTGCAACGGTTGGGCCCGGAGAATATGGGAACTATGTGTAGCTTGCTGGGCCTTGCTTTCTTTTGTGACAGATTTGCTATCATTACCACTCATCACATTAACAGAAATAAGGTCATTGCTATTATCTGCGGAATTTGAGATCAAGCTTCAACTGTTCAACACATCACCTACATTGTTTGGTACTAATGGTTATGTTGATATTCACCCTGGATTTACAACACCATCTGTTGTGCCACAAGCCACATGTGACCAATTGCCATGTCATGCCAACTAGTGTTATGAATACTTGTAGAAACTATGCAGCTGCTCCTACAAGTTCAGTAGATCAAATTGGATCTGCTCCACTCCACTTGCTACAACCGTACAAGTTTCTGACTTTGTTCACAATGGTCCATCAATCCCAAGTATTGCTCATACTCCAAATGCTCTGACCAATAATGGGGCTGTTGCAACACAAAGTGGCTATGTGATGAGTACTGTACCTCAACTCCAAAATAATGGATTCATGATGCAAGTAGCTGCTTCTAGGCCAGCAGGACCAGCTCGGATCAATGGCACATGTCTTTCTCAATCACCTGGTAGTGTACAAGAACCTCTCTACAACCGTGTTCCTGTTGGTTACACTCGGCGGCATGGTGATTGGTCTCTAATAGGACTGTCTGTTTCTTTTGCTAGTACCATCCTTAGAAGTAGTTCTAAAATTGGGTTTCCATTTGAACATATGCAGTATTATTTACTATTATATTCTTTATTTACAACATAGTATGCTCACTTAATTCATTTTTGCAGGTAGCAAGTGTTTTGAACATTTTGGATCACAAACTGGTTGATAATGTTGGCAGTTACATCTTAAGGTTGGCTTCCAAGTCATGAATCTTTAGTGGCACTAGACTTTACTGAGTTGACAATTTTTTTTTCCCTTTTCTGTTCATACTGCTGTAGACTTGGTGTAGTTAGTTCATCCTGTTAGGAATATGAAAGGGTGTTAGTGTAATTTTGTTATGCCTATAAATAGGCTGTTGATGTATTGTTCACAATTAACAGAGAATACACAATGTAGCCCTTTCAGTTTATACGCTTTCTCTCACCCCTTCTCTTCCTTTTCTCATCTTCTTCTTCCTTCGTCTCTGGTTCAATAGCTCAGCTTTCACATCCTTCGTTGAGATATATTGACATACTTGGAAGTTACATCTTAAACTTCCAAGCCATGAATCTTTAGTGGCACTAGACTTTACTGAGTTGACTTTTTTTTTTTTCCTTTTCTTTTCTGTTCATACTGCTGTAGACTTGGTGTAGTTAGTTCATCCTTGGTTGAGATATATTAACTTTCTTGGATTACTCTTGCTTGTGTTGCTGCTGCCGTATTGCGGATGGCTTTTTAAATGGTCCCTAGTTCTCAGTCCTCATATTTTCTAGTCTTCGTTGGTCTCTATTAGCAACTTTCTTCCTATTGTATTTGACATCATTGAGTTGCTGACTAAAATATTTGTTCTTCTTTGCAGTTGTCAGACTTATGAGGGTAGTATATATGGGGAACCTGGTTCTGAGCTCATGGTGGGTATGTTTCAGACTTATTTAAAGACTATATATGTCGATTTGCATGAATGTTCTCTTTGCCTTTGATAATGTTGAGGAGTTAAGTGACCTCAGTTGAAGTGGATGAAAAACACATACTAATGAAATTATCTTTATAAACTCTTAGGGTGGCCTCCTCTGACAGAGTTGAATATCTATGTCTTTTTGGCTTCCAGTCTTCCATTCACTCACATGTCAAATTGTTCTTCTGCCTTTTGCCACGTCCTTGGCAAATTATTTGAGAAAATTCTATATGTGAAGTGACAAACTTACTAAGGTTAATTATCTTAGTGAACTTTTAGAGAAATGCATTTTGCTTCCTTCCCCGATCCGCTCACCTGTCAAGATGAATGTGTCATGTGTACCTGTTCTGGATCTGTAGCAAAGCATAGATCTGACAGTATTTTCTGAAATATATACTATCATATTATATTGTTTGTCAAGTTGTAAAAAGCAGCGTCTCAACCCTGTATACCTTAGTGACTTGGCCCTTCATATCTAATCTTCTGCTGAAGAACAGATATACATACAACATATGTGTGTGTGTGTGTGTCCATATATATATAATTGTATCTGTATGGTACATATCTACAACATAAATTTATACTAAAATCAAATTGTAAAGTTTTAGAAACTTTTGATTGATGAACTGATACTGAAATTTCAAATTATTGGATTATCAGTTGTTATGCACTGTGATCTGCATATGTAGAGGCTTGGCAGATTGAACATTAAACTTAATGATTTGCTTCAATAGTTGAAAACAGTACTAATATTTTCTATTGTTAATCCTTTATGTGGAGTTCCATTTATAATTCTTATAGATATGTTACTTCCTTGATGTTAATATTCTAAATTGATCTGGTGATCAGTACAGGCGGAGAATGGTGGACTGATAGACAAACTTGGCAAATCTAGAGAGTTTTATCCCACATGTTTTGGGTCAACATAAGTGGTCAGACGCTGACTCTTCAGTATTGCCTAGAGCAGTTCTGGGTCCCTATTCTAATCTGTTGGAACCAATTCATCCCCTCTTCAACGTCGTCTTAGATCAGTATCAGGAAGCGCGAAAATTCTTTACAACACACCCAGCTCTATGTACAACTTCGAGGTTCTCCATTAACTTGAAAATGCATGTTGTGTGCAATGTAACAGTTAATAATTCCAGGCCTTTGATACATGGAATTTGATCGATTATAGGTGTTCCATAGTGTACATATAGTATATATTTAGTATCAAATCTGTACCGGGAAATATGTAGTATAAATTGGTAGGATCCTTATTATTCAGCGGTGGTGTTCCAATGAAATAATGTTGAATTTTTCTCAAGTTGAAAATCCAAGCATTCAGCTAATCTGAAACACTCCCACTAATAACCTCCGATTCTCCTGTGGGGTGAAGAAACGTAAATAAATCTCTATGAGCATGCCTGTCCATTAAAAAGACACCCGAATCCAAGCTACAAAAACACACATGCAAGTCTAGGCAATCCATTTCGCATTCTCACCTCATTCTAACCCTTCTTTTGCTTAATTTTTTTGGTTCTTATATAATTAATCAAGTGTGAAAAAGTGGAATTACCTGAAAAATTTGATAACAAGTGCTTGTAGCCTTGTACCTAGAGATCTTTCTCTTATAAAAAATAACATTTTCTTCTTCTTCTTCTTCTTTTATAATCACATTCTTTTTTCTATATACTTTATTTTTTTCCACAAGGAACATATGTTGTTGTTGTTTTGCCACCAATATTTACAAGTTTAAGACGATAATTAGTTAAAATTTTGCCACCCATATTTACAAGTTTTGAAGCAGTTTTCAAGTTTAAGATGTTTGGTAAATCATCGTCACTAATGATTATGGTGAAGTTCAATATTATGTGACAAATATAAACAAACAAAATTTATATAACCAAGCAACATGCATTGGTTTAGAAGTCAAGCATTCGACTGGGTTATTATTCCGGTATTTTAGTTCCTATACTAAATTGTGATTGATTCGGTGCTTCATTTGTCTCCAAAGTCTAGAGGGAAATTATGAAATGGACACCTGAATTTTCACTTTTCTGTCATTCGTTTTTTACCATATTTATATTTTTTGCAATTTCATTAACTTTGCATATGGATCTTAGCTGTTAAAGCTAGGCCAACTAGACTATTAGGATGATCTTCACGGAGTTATGGGAATTGGTGTTGCGAGTTATGGTATGAATTCTTAAGAATATTGTATAACCATGTCTATGCCAAAGTGAGCGATTTAGGTATTTTGGATAAACAGTAAAAAAAAAAAAAACTTCATCCACTCCTCTCCAATCCAATTCAATTAAAGATGGTTTGGTTATGTCGGTTTATGTATAATATTAACAAGATGTCTAAGAAAATTTCATAGTAAAATTTTAATCTCAATAATAAAATTTTTGTTAAATAGAGTAATAAACAATATATGAGTTCAAAATCCAAAACTTATATTCATAAATCAAATATATGAGTTCAAAATCCAAAACTTATATTCATAAATCAAAATCTAAAATAGATTCAAAATGATTCACTTATTTGATGGCTTTGCTATCAATATTAGCTCAATATGGTAGTATTTAAGGCTACAGAATGAGAGATTAAGAGATTGAGAGATGTGATGTGAGATGATTTACGGAATTGTAGCGATTATATACTAGGGTTTACGTCTTTAGGCCTTGGATTCAATATGGTAGTATATCGTTGGAGTAGGGCTGCACATAGATAGGGCTAAACCGTCTCTATTACAAAATGACAAAGTGAGCGGTTTAAGTATTTTAGACAACGGGCATAAAAAAAAAGAAGAAGTTTCATCCGATATTCGTTCCAATCTAATTATACGATATTATTGGAAACCAAATCAATAAAAGGCCAAGCACATTTTCATTTTCATGCCTTTTTGTATGCTTCTTCCAGTTTGAACTGTTTTATTTGCAGTCTAGCTAATTTGAACAATTTATCTCAAATGCTTATGTTATTGTTTACAGCTCTAACCACCAATCTCAACAAATCATTTCAGAGAAGTATATCTCCAAAATATGGTGCAAGGGAGGTATATTTGCTTCAGTTTATGGGATGGAAGATATTACAGTAGAGACTATGTACATCTCTATGTATGATTTTCAAATAAAATGCAAGGAAAGTGAAGAGAATTTATTATTACCTAATAGTCTTGACAAAGTCAAGAGAAATGGTTCTTAAAGCATGTCCATCATAACTCCAGAAAAATTGAAAAATGTCCATGGGAATTGTTGGAGACATACTATGCAACGAGGCAAGTATAGCTTCAGGGTTATGTCTAGCTTTATCATAAGTTTCCTGTTGTTTAAACAAAATAACAAAATTAATGCTAGACATAACTTCTTGTCAATATGTTTAGAAAATTTCAGTTTTAGTATCTTGCCAAAACACAGGGACTCACCTGGGAAAACTTTGCATGAATGTGCTTCATGGTATTGCAAAAGTAGTGCAACTCATCAGCAGCATTCTTATCCTGGTATCTTTGAGGCCTACTTCCTTTGCGCAATATTCCATCATTGTATATTTCATGAAACTCAGGGGCAAGTTCTGAAATGGATTTCTGAATGTTCACTTTCCTTGTCTCCTTCACCATCTTATGGTAAGCTGTCTCCCATTTCATTAAATTTGCCTCTGTAGATGCTTGAGCTGGATCAACCTGATGGCCACTGATGAGTTTCTGGAAGTGGTGCTTTCTATTTTCGCCTGAATGCTTGGCTTTGTAGTTTGGATTTTCAGGAATGACGAAAAACATATCGCGTATACTTTATATAAAGCCTTCTTATTTTATTATGTTTTACCTATATTAACATATTTTCATAATGTTGAACTTCACCATCATCATCAGTCACGATGATTTGCCAAACATCTCAAACTTGAAAGTTACCTCTGAAGTCTGTTCAAAACTTTAGTCTTTACGTTCTTTAGAGCATATAAGCGTTCGTTAACTCAAAAGATGAAATAGCAATGCATATGAGTTCTTCATCTTGCCTTGCTTCTTATATCAAGGCAAACTAATAAGTAGAATTAACGTAGCCATGCGCTTTACCAAGAAGGAACGTTGCGGCGTTGCCTCAATTTTCAACTTATTAGTTTTCAGTTTACTAATGAGGATATCTCACATCGTGGATCCAAATTTGGTAGGATAAGATTAGGAGATTAAAAGGTTTGGAGAAATCTATATTAACCCATTATGGATTTTTTTATCTTAATTCTTCATCTGAAACAGATATCCCAAATTAAGGGGTGAGATTATATTCTACCATTTGAAGTCATCCCTAATGTAGCAAGATATCCCACGTTTAATGATATTTACGACTAAAGATTTCTATACAGGCAATAATGAATTTGGATCTTCGTCTACAATAAGTATGGGCATTTATAAAAATAAAATATTGGGAAAAGGATACGAAGAAAATTAGTATGTTTTTAGAATTATTAGATGAAATTCTACTATTTTAGTGCCACTTACGGCTGAGGTGAACCGTGAAAGATGGGAAATGAACCATGAAAGAAGAAAGCTTAAAGTGTAAGTCCCTCTACTTATGTTTTGAGTAGAAGAAAAATCTTTTTGACAATGCTCATATTATTCAATCTATCGAATTGAGTTAAGTATTGGAATCACCAAACTAATGATGATTATGGTGGCGATGAACGTAACTTGAAAAAAGTTGCTTATAGATCCAGACCGAACACATATGTTCTCCACACTATAGGCAACAGTGAGGTCAACTTCAAAATTATATTTTTCGGTGGCCATGTCTATTATAGAAAGAAAAACGCTACTATTCTAATTTTTGTGACCATCACAACTTTCTCTTATAAAAAGTAACATTTTCTGCTGAAAGTAAAAAAATGAGGGTTTGAGAATTTGCAGAGGAGAAAGAATAAGAGAATGGAGACGATGACTTTCTATATTGATTTTCAAGTCTGTTACAATGAGCCAAGCATATTACATTATATATGAGAGATTAGCTTAGTCTCTAAGCATGAGCTTAACAGCTTTCTGTTTTGTCTAACAACCTTCTAACCACCATTTCTTGCTGACCAATTTCCTTATGACACGTGGCCTGGACTGTTACAAGTTTTGTTAACCTGGTGCGAACCTCATGAACTTGTTGACCTTAACTGTAATCTTCATATGGTCTACATTTTCTTCTTCTTTTTTTTATAATCACATTCGTTTTTTACTTACCTTTTTTTCTTTCACAAGGAACATATGTTAATGTTGTTTTGCCACCATTATTTACAAGCTTAAGACGATAATTAGTTAAGATTTTGCCACCCATATTTACAAGTTCTAGAGGCAAATTACAAGTTTAAGATGTTTGGTAGATCATCGTCACTAATGATCATGGTGAAGTTCAATATTATGTGACATATATAAACAAATAAATTTTATATAACTAATGCATTGGTTTAGCAGTCAAACATTCATCCGAGTTATTATTCCGGTATTTTTGTTCCTATACTGAATTGTGATTGATTCCATGCTTCATTTGTCTCCAAAGTTTAGAAGAAAATTATGAAATGGATCCATTAATTTTCAATTTTCTTTCATTCTTTTTTAACATTTTTGTATTTTTTGCGATTTCATTAACTTTGCATAGGATCTTAATTAGGCCAACTAGACTATTAGGAAAATCGATCTCATAGAGTTATGAGAATTGGTGTTATGGAGTAGTGGTATGAATTCTTAAGATATTGTAAAACTAGTCGAGTACTTATTGCATGAATTCTTCAGAATATTGTAAAACTGGTCGATTGCTTGTTGTATGAATTCTTAAGAAAACTGTGTAACCGTCTCTATGCCAAAGCGAGCGGTTTAGGTATTTTGGATAACCAGTCCAAAAAAAAAAAAAAACTTCATCCGGTGCAATCCAATCCAATTAAAAAGGTTTGGTTTAGTCGGTTAGGTATAATATTAACAAGGTGTTTATGAAGTTTCATAGTAAAATTCAATCTCAATAATAAAAATTTTATTTATTTTTTGAATCAAACCCAAATCGGGTGCCAATATATTATTTACAAGCCAGAATAGGCTGTTACATACCTTTCCGCTGTCATTTATAGACAGTAATAAATTTTTTGTTAAGTGGACAATATCTGAGTTTAAAATTTAACAATCAAAATCCAGAACCTATATTCATAAATCAAAATCTAAAAGAGATTCAAAGTGATTTACTTATTTGATGACTTCAATACTAGCTTAATATAGTAGTATTAAAGATTAGAGAATGAGAGATTGAGAGATATAATGGAGAGGATCAAAGGAATTGTAATGATGATATACTAGGGTTTTAGGTCTTTGGGCCTTGGATTGAATAAAATCATATATCATTTGAGTAGGGCTGCACATAGATAGGTTAACTGTCACTATATGCCAAAATGAGCGGTTTAAGTATTTTAGACAATCGGGTATCAAATTAAATATGTTTCATCCAATCCGATCTAATCCACTCTAATTAAGAACAGATGGCACTCCATCTAATATTGTGAGACCCCGTAAAACTTGAAGAAGTTGAATTAGAGTTGTTTGTGATTAATTTTATCATCTTGGTAATGGTTAAGGATACTTGGGACATATTCTTCAGAAATTTTCTTGAGAGGAAATGTCCAGTTTGATGCTCGGTATTAAAGTGCATATCGAGATGAGTCTGTAGAAATTTTCGTTAAAATTTTTTTCGACACATGAGCTATTTCTTATGAATTTTGGAAGTTCAAGAAATAAAGAAAAGGAAGAGAAAAATCACGTTGGGCAATCTGGACCGTACGCTATCCACCATTTAATCTGGTCCATTGATTTTAATTTGATTGAGGAATATATAAATGCCCAAGCCAGATTGATTAACCCAGAAACCTCGATACAGTCAACCCATTTCTTCAACCCGATCACCCGAAGGTCGACCCGGCCGTATCTCCACCTTCCGGTCGATTCACGGTGTCGCACGGATAGCGTTCTCCTCAAATCGATGGCGAGAAGCTGAAAGTGGACTTGGCTTGCTCAACCAAATCGTCACGATTGCAAAACGAATCCCGAAAGCTACGGCGGTTTCGATGCATTCTCCGGCGACTCCGGTCACCGATGATAGCAACTTTATCTCCTCGTCGAGCTCTACAAGAAAATGTAACTGCATGTCAATTTCGGTTAAGATTTGGAAAAGTTGGTGTTTTGGGGATGTACGGCCACCGCTGTGTTCACTGTGAGCAGCGGCGATTTGGGTCATTTTTAGTTTACTTTCCACCTTGGTTCATATCTTAGAGAGTATAATAATGCCTGGTTATGCTTGAACTGCAGAATTGGTTGAGTTGGTGAGATGAAGTGAGCTATCTCTGTAAATGGAATGGTTGACGTGCTTCAGAATATAGTTCGTTGTTTCCAGACTAAGAGCATGGACTTGGCGAAATGGAACTACAATGAAGTCTGGGATTTCATAATTATTAGCATGTATCATTGAAGGTAAATTCCTTAGGCTTAGAAAAGTTGGAGACTTGTAGATTTCTGCTTGGTTTGAATTGGCCGGAATTGGATTGAGGTACTGATGACTTTTGTTTACCTAGATTGGAGACTGAGGAGAAGCAAGTGGTCAGATTAAGGTTGTGGTGGAAGCTCTGTCATTTGGACAAGAACTGAAGCTGTGAAGAACAATGACAACGTGCATGTACCTTGGACCGAGAACCCAGCTGAATAAAGAGACAAAATTGGTCAAAATTTTAGGTAAGGTAAGCTGGAATTTCTTTCAAGGGTATGAAGTCATGATCTGCCGTTTTACAATTCTAGAAGAGTGTGAAGAAGGGCAAGGCGATAGAGGTCGTTGGGATCAAGAGAAGAGAAGGAGAGGTTGGTGTGGGTTTCGTTTCAATAAGAAGTGGGTTGCTGTTTCTGTGGATTTCGAAAGGTTTAACATCGACGGAAGGTATTGTGTAATGGATTGCTAGATTTTTGGTTATTCATCGTCATTTTGGCCTCTTTGATTTCCGTTTCATTGGTTTTCTTTACTGATATGGTTTTGATGCAAAAAATCGATGCGTTTTGTCTTTGTTTTCTGTTGTTGCTATAAGATACGCATATAGAGTTTGTTATTTAATATGTTTGAACGGCTCTCCCTCTTTTTCCTTTATCAACGATATTGGGGTTGATTGATTGTGTATACAGTTTTTAATTTGATGTTTCACCAGTCTACTGTGGGTTAGCTTATAAATCTAAGGCATAGATTCCTACTTACAGTTTCCGAGAAATTTGTTCTGCAATTTTAATTGGGTGTAGTGTGAATTGTGATTAGGGGAGATTTCAGCTTCAAGGGTTTTTGCTTGTTAGATTTAAATTTTGCTTTCTGGGATTCAACCCTTGATTAGTTTTAGGAATTTTAGCTACTAGGTTCTTCTCTCTTTTCATGTTCCTGGTTAGATATTGTTATTAGAAGAGTGTAGGAGGATATGGAGCGGTTTGAGAGTGGGAATAGTATTCAGGAGGCTCCCTGTTCTGTTACTCAGGATCTCTACCAATTTGGAGTTAATTCTTCAGGCTCAATTCTTTTAGCTTTTTGGGTCTTCTTATTTTTTGTTTTCACCTTTTGATGTCAAGTGTTTTGCTGTTGTTCTGTGTTATTTGGATATTAAGTGTGTTTTGTTGCTGATAGCACAGAGGAGTAGGGTGAAATTTTGAAGCTTGAATTGGGTATTGAAGAATTTGATGCTTTATTGCTTGGAACTAAATGGAACAGTGTGGA
Organism: Rosa x damascena; assembly: GCA_001662545.1. Taxonomy (NCBI): domain Eukaryota; kingdom Viridiplantae; phylum Streptophyta; class Magnoliopsida; order Rosales; family Rosaceae; genus Rosa; species Rosa x damascena. The sequence continues at coordinate 19,182 of LYNE01001075.1, read as the reverse complement.
GAGTTGGATGTCTAGAGTGAAAGTTTCTAATTCTCCTGGGTGTTGGGAGCATTTTTGATGGTGCTGTTTACGTATAGATGTTAGCTGTTTGTTGTTTCAGTATAGTTATTATTAAAGTTAGTTGCAGACAATACTTATGAGTACGACTACTCGATATATACTTCATACTGATAGAATTACAGTTATCTCAGACAGATTATGAGGTCTCCTTACTTCATAATAGTTATCTTCTCAAAAGGAAGAAACACTAAGTTTGGTTAGTTGAATCACTGTTCTGTTATCCAAATACTCATGTCATTCATTCGTCAAAAATGTGTAATGGAATCACTTTAATGGTTTTTTCTTTCCTCTCTCTATTTCTTGACTTCATTTCTGCTTCTGAATTTGTGAGTAATATCAATTCCAACTAGAGAAATAATTTTGACGGAGGAAGAAGCAGCTCTAAGCGACTCAGAGTAGGAGAAGAAGACTGTAATTGGGCTTTGAACTGTCTTCGTTTATCTAATATTCAAGTCCGCGCGATGGATGGGTATAAATGAAGCATGCAGTTTAGGTCCAGATTTAGTATCTTGGCGATAGTACTTACAAAAGTAGTCCAGGCCTCCTCTGCATTTGCTTCATATTAGATAAAGTTTAGATGTCCTGAATTGTCAATTTCAATTAAGTTCACCTTTTGAGCATGAAAACATCCTATTTGTTTCTGGGGAATTCATATGTTTCCAAGGACTGATTGGAATGATATTGTCATTGAGATTATTGATCAGCTGGGAATATTATTCATTACTGCCTGCAAATAGTGCAACAAATTAAAATTAGTCCAAGGAACTGTAATAGAATATGGGGATGTCGGTGGAAGTTAGAATTTAAGGAAAAATCACATATTAGCTGGCTTCAAGGATTGTGTTGTTACTGTAAAGTGCCATTTAGGAGTTAGGACTTGGGACCAGCAAGGGGTTAGTCGGAATGGTTAGGTTCATGGTTTTATTGTTCCATGTTGTCTAGGTTTGAAAGTGGCTCTATATAAAGACACTATCATTGGGTATTTGAAAACAGAAAAATAAGTCATTTAGGTGAGGTTTGAAAGTGGCCTTACATTATGTCTGAGAGTCATACCAGGGCTATAAGAGAGGTTCATACTTTTCAGTTTTTTTGTAAATGATGCACATTGTCTATGGGAGTCTGAATGTTCTTTTTCCAGACTCCACTTATTCTAATTTTTGGTTCTGCCATATATTGCACAAATATTCTTTTGGGTCATCAAATCCAAGTCCTGCCAAGGCTGCCATACATGGGCATCCAGTGATAAAAGTTGATTCCCTAATTTCTCTTTACTAAATGATCAAGTTAAGCGTTTTTGGTATGGTATATGATCTGTGGTGTGTATAAGGAACTTTCTAGCTGATGGTCTTTTGAGTTTATATACCTGATATTTAATACTTGCTGCCATATGTGATATGTCTAGAATAGATGATGTAGGAATCACTCACCAAGGGTTTGAGAAAAAGGTGGTTTCCCAGGACCTGCAGCTTTGGCTTTCTAATGTTAGTTCCTTTCAGCTAAATATATCAACTTTCTCTACTATCTTCATCTTGCTTTCAAAAATGGTTTCCAAGTGTTACTACACTTTCTTCCTCAAACTTTGTCTTGCTTTTTTACCTCATTCACCAACCATCAACCGGAAGTTTACTCTTCTTGCTCGGGCAGGAAGGCAGGTGAGTTCCATCATGAATCATTGGAGATGATCTCTTAAAAACAGCACCATTTCTGACTATGATAAATGTTAAGTTAGTAAAGTTACCAATGTTTGCAACATGGAGGGCCTACAAAATCAATTTTTCGATAAGTACAACATACAGCCTTGAAAATCAAATTCATTGAAGCAGAACAGTCATTCAACTAACCAAACTGTGCCAGTCTCAGTTTCTGAAAACAAGTTGGATGACTGTTATAGATTATAATAGCTTTTAATCCCTTTTATCATAAGTTTTCTGTAAATGATTATCCTACTTCTTTTCTATGCTCTAGCTTAGTTGCTGACCGTTTTTCTTTGCATCGTTCAGGTGATTCTAATTTTATGTTCTTTGGGGACTTTGAAGAAAAGAACAGACCCATATGAAGGTTTACAGAAAGCATTGGTTACATCCTGAAGCACTGCCCTCCTCTTATGCTGGATGCATGCATTTCCAGCCTCATTCTTGTTGCTCTCGTCCACAGAAGCTCTCTTTGGATTTGCTCGCAAAGCTGGCTTCTGACTCTGCTTTGTGGGTTGTGTGCATAATTTTAATGGGAGAACCTGACTGGATGTATCTAATGAAGCAGCTCAAGCACATGTTATACAGCCAGGAAACTCTTTAACACTTGCAGTGGCCAATGTTTGCTTGACCAATGATGCTGCGGTTTGAATGCTTGCTTTCATATCATAGGCGCTCTATATAGCAATCCACTCCTATATACCTTATGAACTAATATCAGTTCCAGTATTTTGCAGGTTGAGAGATTAGAAGTTGGAGCATTAGTCTCTATACGAGGAATTGGTTGTATAGAGATCATCAAATTTGTGCAAGCGAGTAACAGGGGAACTGGCCCGGGATATATGATATTCTGTCATAAAGTTACTCATACGTATAATTATTCTATATATATACAGACAAAGAACTTCCCATTTTGGTGCTACATATATGAGCGAGTATTTCAATTTTCACCGAGTAATATAATTTAGAACTTTCTTTGTATCAATTTTATTGGTGACATGTTAATAAAAATTCAATAACCAATCAGGAATCTGGTGTTTTGATCATCAAAATGTCACATTCCAGTTAACTAACGGTCTCACTCAACAGAAGCATTACCCTGCAATCAATGGTTCTACTCCTCCATATGAGACTAAAATGAAATGTAGGCTGGTGTATCAGTTCATAGACCTAATGCTCTCGCTGCTGCCAGTCCCTACAGGTTGGACCGAGTATCTTTGCATTTAGACACTGTCGTGCAACCTAGTACATGATAATCCAAAAACCAGTTTGAGGGGGAATGTTAAAGAGTATAGGTCAAAGTGAACAGAGATGGTCAATATCAAGTTTGTTTAAATAGGAGACTTATTCTTTACTGTATGTTAGTTAGTCATCTTTGTAAATTACCTTGAAAAATACCAATATGAGTCCTTCTTCTTCTTCTTCATCTTCTCAGTAGCCTCCGTAGCTTTTCTTCTAGTTTTCTTTAGCTTTCATCAACCTTACCATTAATTTTAGCAGACTACAGTACATCAAATTTGTTGATATCCACAGAGCCTGCTGCCTCCATGTCTCACATTTATTTGAAATGAAAGAGGGGGGTGGTGAGAGTGGATAAGGTTACCACTCTTTACTGTATATTCACATTTATTTGAAATGCATTTATTTGAAATGCATTTACTTTGGACGTGTTTGAGGTGCCGCAGGGGTCGGATTTGGGGTTTGTGTGGTATAAAGACGGCAACATTGTCACTAATTACCTAGTGATTCCGGGCACTTCTGATCTCAGGTTCATTGGATTCGAATTCCTGTTCCATTGGAATGGCTATATATAGTGCTACTTCAGAATTTTGAATCCGATGCTTTAATGTATGACTGGTTTAGTTAAGGGTGACATGTATGTATTGGTAAGTGGTAAAAAAGTGTGCTAAAGATGTATGAGTTAGCTATACTTTTGGCCTTCAATTTCATTAAGTTTGTTAGCTAGGATTGTAAATTGTAGGAATGTAGTTTACATTATAATTAAACGTACACTTTCATTTCAGTATAGTTACAGGGACTGGACTGCAAAAGATTTGTTTGTACGACTCAGATATATGGTTATTTGTTATTGCTTTTGCCATCTAATGGGATCTTGTTAAAGTGTGCAGTGCTTACGGAACTGTATGTTCTATTAATTGTTGGGCTATTCGTATGTAGTGGTTTCATCGTCAAGATGGTACTTTGTACTATGCACTTTTATGTTTCTCCTGTCATGCATGTGTGGGACTTCTCTTTGCTAATTAAGGTAATTTCTGTTTGATGGAGATCATTTGTATTCCTTTTGTTTTCTTTTGCGGTGAAATGGCACCTCTCATGGTTGCATCTAAAGATATGCTAGTTGTTTCCAGGGTCACTCTTGCTGATCAGTCGACTTTTGATGCAGAAGTTGCTGGATTTGATCAAGGATGTTGCGGTTTTACATATTAATGCACCCAAAGACAAACCAAGGCCTATACCAGTTGGTGTGTCTGCAGATTTGCTAGTTGATCAAAAAGTATTTGCTATTGGCAATCCTGTAAGCTTGATTTTACTTCATAATTGCTTCATCCTAGCATTATTGCTACTACTTATCATCAGAAGTTAATGTAATGATGTAGATTTTAGAACAGTATATATATCACAAAATTGAATATGTAGTCTATACCTTGTGATAATTTACTAAGATCCTTTATTCATTTAAATCACTTAATGCATTGATTCCTTATCTCGGGAGAATGGGTTGTGTTTGAGCCCAAAAGTAAATTTGTCGAAATCCTTTAGTGGGTCTGAGCTAGTGGGCCGATACTTGCGGCCCAAAATGGGATTACATGGACTTGGGTGGCGATGCGGCTCATCCCGTGTCTCATAAGGAGATATCATCGTTAATTGCATGAAGATTTGAGCGCTCAGAAGGGCTGAAGATAGATTTGCAATTAAATACGTGCGATCACATCTAGGATTTGTGGCCTAAAATATAGTATTTCATTCCTAATTGGACAATGAATCTGCAGTAGCCTATATATAGAGGCTAAAGACAATACAGAAAAGCTCCCTCTCTCTCTAATCAATCAATCCCAGTGATTACAAAGCCTCCCCGGAGCAAACCCTCAACCTTGTTGAAACCCGGTGACCGCCCGCCAGTCCCAGTCTCCTCGCGAGCCGACTGTCAGCCTCACCAGTTCAACCCGGCGACCGTACTTCCAGTCCTAGTCTCCCCAGGGGCCGACTGCGAGCACAACCGCCATTGTTACTTCCAGCGAAGCAAGGGTAACGCCCTCGCACCCAGCGAAGCTAAAGTCACGCTTTAGCAAACCCGTGTTCCTCTCAAACTTCCCAGTGATTGCTCTGCTCAGCTTTCAAGTTGGGTATCGATTCAGTGAACGCAAAGAGACCGCAACCAAAGCCCTTACCCGCGTAAGGCAAGAAGTCCTTTCCCGGAAGGCAAGAAAAGAACCCTGTGACGAGGTTGGTGCTCTCCTCGTCCACAACGCTTGAAGAAGAAGTCAGGTCACGGGACTACCCCAACGACTGCACCCCGCGGTGCTGGCACGCCTGCGCAACCACTCGCCCAAAAGAGACTGTTTGCACACCAGCTGGTTTTGGAGCCAAACATTTTGGCACGCCCAGTGGGACCACAAACTAGGGTTTCTTTCTGAACGCAACCATTGGGAAGCCCAGCGATAACCCTTACCAAAAAGGTTACGCTAGTTGCCCAAAGCATAAGACCTCCAGCTACAGATCGCATTCTCGTGCGGACTGTCGTGGTCTATCTGAGGAACAAGTAACGCAACGATTCTCTCTGCAGACTCAATCATCCAGTATGTCAACTTCTCAAGGTGAGAATCGCTCGACCGCAACTGAAGGTCAGAGCATCAACACTATTCAGGCCAGCGCGCCTGTCAATCCCTCCACTGTCAACACTGTAGTGGAAGAGGAAGAGGCTTTTGTTTCGAAGCCTATCCCGGAAGGAGCAACCGTTGATGAGACTATCGCGATCCTTATGGAGAATGTCGATAACCATCGCAAAAAGATGGACGCGGATCTCGCCAGAGAAACCGCGAAGTCAGAAAAGCTCCTCCGCGAGTTTGAACAGCGCATGACTCTTTATGAAAAGAATACCAGGCAGCAGGTCACACAGACAGAGAGCGCCTTGAAAGCGCAAGCTATAACTATCGCTGCCGCACAAGATGAGCGTCATAAGACAATTCTGAATGCTATAGCAGATCATTCCAAGCAAACCACATCGAACATTGCTGATCTCCGCAAGGAGGGGGCCAACTTGGCAACTGAAGTGGCTATGCAGAGAGCTGAATTAAACCATGCGAAGGAGGTGATGCACACGACTTTAGGAGACCCTAATACCATCCTTGGCTCTCTTGGCCAGTCGTCCGGTTCAGGCAAGTACGTGCCACCAAATCAGCGCGACAAGGCCCACCAGAACGTCGGTTCTTCGTCGACGATGGCTGCTGCTACTCCATCGAAGCACAAGGAGCAGGCCTTGGTTATTCCTGGCGGTAAGGAAAAGGTTGCTTCATCAGGTGGACAGGCCGCCAGGAAGCATCAAGCCTCGAAGGGTACAGGAGCTGCGTCAGAGCCTATGACTTTTGTCCAGTATGACAGTGATGGAGCGGAAATAACATATCAAGAATTGCCAGGAAGCTATTATGCGCTCGATCAAACTGGCACTCCGATCAAGATAACCGCTGTGTCAAAGGAAGAAATTATGCCTGCAGTGACTCTCCCGCCAAAAACGGCTGCCCGCACTGTACATGGCGGGGAAGGATCAACAATGGTAAACCAGGTAACCCCAGAACAGACTGCTCACCGAGCCGCGATGATACCCCCTCCCCCTCCGGGTCCGGATTACGTGAGACGGGACGAGGTAGAGGAGATGATCAGGATGGCGAACCCTAGGGCCCAGCCAGATGGAGTGTACGAGGGACCTTTCTCGCCAAACATCATGCTCGCACCTTTCCCTCGAGGTTATAAGAACATTATTTTTACTACTTTTTCAGGGGAAGACACGGAAGATGCTGCCACTCATCTGGCCAGATTTAGGGTGCAATGCGGCCAATATCAGAATGATGACGTCCTCAAGTGCAGGATCTTTGGCACCTCCCTATCCGGCGCTGCCTTCAGGTGGTTCTCTAAACTTAGGCCAGGGACAGTGACGGATTGGCCGGCGATGGAATTACTCTTCCGGGCAACTTTTGGGAATATTGAGCCTGAGGTAGATCTGGCCTCTCTTACTCAGATGGCCCAACAGCCTACAGAATCAGCAGTCTCTTATCTTCAGCGCTTTCAAATCCAGAAAGCCAAACTGAACGTCATTCTGCCTGAGAAGGAGTTGGTCAAGTTGGCGGTTAAAGGCTTGGAGCCCCGGCAAAGAAAGAAGCAGCATGGCAGCATGATACAGTCGATGGGGGAACTCATCACAGAAGTTGGCAGTTTTGAGCATCTCCTTCGAGAGACAGATGCAAGGAAGAACGCTTCTAAAGGAACGTATGTGCCCGGTAAACACCGTACGGTAGCGGCCCTGAGCTACCAGCCAACCACTTACGACCCTTATTATCATCGCGGTACGCCGGAGGTGAGCCAGGACGATGAAGAGGATGAGGATAACGATATAGCAGCCTATGAACTGACTGGGAAGAAAGGCTCGTCTTTGAAACAGTTGAAGATGTCCAAGGAGCCTGTTAAGCTCAAGTCAATGGCTTTCACTAAGCCGGAGTTCGCGGCATATACCTACGATGCCAACAAAGCGCACGAGATTCTCGACGAAATGATTGCTGCGAAGATGGTGAAGACTGATTTTGGGCCGTTTCCGCGGCCAGAGCAGTTGAAAGGGAAGAAATACTGCAAGTTCCATAACTTGTGGAACCACAACACTGCGGACTGCGTGAAGCTTAAGGACCAAATTCAGGTATGGCTTAATAACGGTAACTTGCAGGTTGAAGCTCCAGTCACCGCGACGGCACTCGTGGATGTGGACCTCTTTCCTGATACTGGGGTTAATATGGTCAACGTAGACTGGAACAGGAAGCAGCGACGGAAACCAACCCTGGACTTGGCCACGAGCGAACAGGTTTCTAAATCCACCACCGGTGAAGCATCTGTTAAGGATAGAATTGTGACGACCAACCAGGCCTCACCCGTGGTTCTGTGTTCGCGATGTAAAGAGGAATGTGGTATCCAAATGCCACATGAGGAAGTTGAGCAGACATTTCGCTTTGGTTCCCTGCCACCAGTCAAGTGGACTTCCCCATCGCGGAACTATCAGCCTACCAGCCCGAGGGAACGGGAGAAAGTGACACCACCACCTCCCAGAGACTCCAATTTATTCCTGAAACTAAAAGCAACCGCGAAAGAACCAGAGCGGAAAAAGGTCAGAAGTGACTGCAAAGATGTTTTGACCAAGCCCTATATACCACCTGCAGCAGCTAATCCCATCAAAGAAGGCAGATGGTACACCAGGGAAAAGGGGAAGGCAGTGGAGATTAGCCCGTCCAGGAAAAGGAAGCTACAGCGCCGGTTCGGTGAAGCCAAGCGCACTCTAGAGGCCTTAGACCAAGGCCTAATCAAACCTTCCCAATTGGTCAAGTCGCTTGAACGATACCAGAAAGATATGGAGGCACTGGCCGCTAAACCACTGAGACCTCCCCGGGGTCTTGACAAGCAAACAGATTTGCTAATGGGGGTTGTAAAGCCCAGTGTGTTTTGCAGGATTACTAAAGAGATTTCACCGCCGCCTACCCAAAGGAACAGCACGCCAACTCGGCGACCGCATGTTAGGCGCAGACTCTCCCATGAAGCACCGACGGTCAAAGCTTCAGTCTTCGACAGGCTGGGGGGCAAGGACAGAGCGGTTAGTACTTTGCAATGGCGACCTAAGCAAGTCCAAAGTGTGGTCGTGTCCGCCCCAGAAGAGTGTAAGGAACCGGACAACCCTAAGCCGTTGGCAATTGAGCAAGAACTCGAGTCACAAGGGCCTGAACACTGTCAGGTAAAAGGCCTTACAGAAGAGTCGTTAGTAGATCGCTTGGCTAGGCAGTTCCAGACTGATATCCCATTGGAAGAACCCAAGATTGATCTGGATGTCAACGTGGAGGGGACTGAGTCAGATAATGTTTCTTGCAACATGGTTTATGTGCTCCCCGCGAAATATGCCTTGCCGGTCGCTGCTCAGGATTGCGTGGAGACAGAAGAAGAGGGCGCGCAACCATTGCAGGTCACGTCCGCAGCCGCAACACCGGTAGAAGACGGAGCCTTACCAGAACCAGCGGGGATTCCAGGCAAAAGGATGCTCATGCATTTCTCTAAGCCAACACCAGCCATGGTCCAACACATGCGGCCGCTATATATTACGGCAGACATCGGTGGTGTCAAAGTCAGCAAGATAATGATTGACACTGGAGCGGCCGTTAATGTTGTCACTACTCGGACCATGCACTTGCTTGGAATCAAGCGGGAGAAGATCCAATCCACATCTCTTGCGCTCAAAAACTTCGCAGGAACCGTCACCAAAACCCTAGGGCTATTGTTCCTGTGTATTAGAGTCGGACCAGCAGAGGGAGTTTATGCTTTCTTTGTGACGGATTGTTATGCGGCCTACAGCGCCATTTTGGGCAGGGATTGGATCCATCGGAGTTACTGTGTTCCGTCGACACTCCACCAAGAGTTGGTTATGTGGAATAGAGAAACAGACACGGCAGAGGTGGTCCCAGCAGATCCCCGTTCGTTTCCGGTCTCCGCAAATTATGTAGATGCCAGATACTATTTGGAACCTATCACTCCATTGCAGGTTAGTGGCATCGACGATAAGGGCCGCCCCACAGGGGTGACGGCCTCTGAACTGGCACAATGGGGTCTCGCGCTCGCAAAAGAAGGCTTGGAGCGGCCCGGCCATGCTGTGCCCAAACCATTAACTGATTAATGGATTACGACCTCACTGAGGAGGGAATGGAAGCCTTCCACTCGATACACGAGCGGTTGTCATCATACATGGTGGAAAAAGAGGCTTACGATCGCATTGCGACCTTAGAGGTCATCAATGAAGAACTTGCTGATCCGGAGGCTGACGAGGAAGTCCACATTCAGCTAGCTCCGGCGGCGCTAGACGATACACCTCCCAAGGTTAAAGACCCTACAGAGAAGGTCAACTTGGGTACGGTAAGCGAGCCTATGGAAGTATCCATCAGTGCTTACCTAGAGCCTAACGAGAAACAGAGGCTCATCGAATTATTGCTAGAATTCAAGGATTGCTTCGCGGAGAAGTATAAGGACATGCCCGGCCTGTCACCAGACTTGGTTTGTCATCAATTACCAACTCTTGCTGAAAAGAGGCCCGTCAAGCAGGAGCCTCGACGAATGAACTCCGAGACCCAGATCTTGGTAAAGGAAGAGGTAGAGAAAATGCACAAGTCAGGCATCATACGGGTGGCCAAGTATAACCAGTGGCTATCTAATATAGTGCCTGTCCGAAAGAAAAATGGCAAGATAAGAGTCTGCGTTGATTATAGAGACTTGAATCTCGCCACACCTAAAGACGTTTACCCCATGCCGGTCGCGGATATGTTGGTGGACGCGGTGGCGGGCCATGAGCTGTTGTCCTTCATGGACGGCACTGCGGGGTATCACCAGATTCCGGTCGCTGAAGAGGACAGACACAAGACTGCTTTCCGCTGCCCTGGCTTCGCGGGAGTGTTTGAATATGTAGTCATGCCTTTTGGCCTGAAGAACGCTGGCGCGACGTATCAAAGAGCTATGAACCTGATCTTCCACGACATACTGGGAAAGGTGTTAGAGGTATACATTGATGACGTAGTCGTCAAGTCTCAGAAGCGAGGGGATCACATCGCGGATCTCAGGAAAGTGTTTGAGCGCATGCGCCAACATAAACTCAAAATGAACCCGGCCAAGTGTGTGTTTGGAGTGCTCGCCGGAGACTTTCTGGGGTTTATAGTCCACCAGCGAGGAATTGAGGTCCCCGAGGACAAGGCAAGCGCAGTTATTCATGCATCTCCCCCACGGACGAAGAAGGAATTACAGCGTCTTTTGGGTAAGATTAATTTCCTACGGCGTTTCATCTCTAATTCTGCAGGGAAAATCCAGCCCTTCTCACCTTTGCTGAGACTACAAGGACAGACTGAATTTGTGTGGGAGTCCAAGCATCAGGAGGCTTTCGACAGTATCAAGGCCTATCTAGCAAACCCACCAGTCTTGGTTCCACCTAGACCCGGAGTCCCGTTAAAACTATATATCTCAGCAGCCGCTGCCTCCATTGGTAGCCTGCTCGCTCAGGACGATGAGGCCGGTCTCGAGCACGCTGTATTTTATCTCAGCCGTGTACTGACAGATTGCGAGACAAGGTATACCCCCATGGAAAAGCTATGCTTAACCCTATACTTTTCGGCGTGCAAGTTGCGACATTACATGTTATCCTTTACTACTTGCATCATCGCTCAGACCGATTTGGTCAAATATATGTTGTCCCGGCCTATCTTGAGAGGCCGCATTGGCAAATGGGTATTGGCACTTTCAGAGTTTTCGCTCCAGTACGTCCCCCAGAAGGCGGTCAAAGGGCAGGCTATCGCAGATTTTCTAGCACATCATCCCCAGCTAGAAATACCCGTACTGAAAGAGCTGGAAATTGCCTGCAACGCCACGACTCGACCAGATAAAGCATGCATTCCTGAATACGAGGTCTGGAATCAGGCTACTATCTTTCTACAACCCTAGGTGTTATTCTTTGATGGCTCAAGAACAGACACTCTGGCCGGCGCAGGGATTGTTCTGGAGAACCCTGCCGGTGACCGTTTCTCTTATTCTTTCCAGCTCACGTTCCAATGTACTAATAACCAGGCTGAATATGAAGCTCTCATCATTGGACTCGAAGTCCTGTTGGAAATGGGCGTCCGGGACGTTCAGATTCGCGGAGATTCTCAGCTCGTGATCAATCAGCTTCTGGAAAAATATCGCTGTACGAGTTGGCTGCTCATCCCCTACCTGAGTCGCGCCATTGAGCTTCTGGACCAATTTACAGATGTTGGTATGGAACATATACCACGTGAACGTAACTTTGCTGCCAATGAACTCGCTCAGCTGGCTACAGGCATTAGCTTGAAATACGGAGTGCGCGAGCGCATTCTGAAAGTTGAGCGCCGCACACTACCTTCGTGGCTTGTTCGCCCTGATCCTCCAGATGATCCCGTGGTGGCGATATTCGAGCCCATTGATGTTGATTGGCGGCTTCCACTGATTGAATACCTCAGGCGACCAGACTCCAGCGCTGATAGGAAAATTCGTTTCCTCGCATTGAATTACTTCCTTAGAGGTGATGAACTGCGCAGACGTGGCGAAGATGGTATAGATTTTCGATGTGTCTACGGTCGCGAAGCCAAAAGATTGATGCGCGAGGTGCACACGGGGATATGTGGATCTCATCAAGCCGGACCTAAGATGCGTTGGCTTCTCCGACGTCATGGTTATTATTGGCCCAGCATTTTGAAGGATTGTATCGCATTCGCCAAAGGCTGTGCGGATTGTCAAGCACACGGTCCTGTCCAGCATGTTCCTAACATCCCTATGCAACCTATCATTAAACCTTGGCCTGCGCGAGGCTGGGCGCTGGACTTGATTGGGATGATCCATCCTCATTCTTCTCTCCAGCACAAGTTTATCATCGTCGCCACTGATTACTTCACGAAATGGGTTGAAGCAGAGCCTCTGAAGGAGGCCTCCGGCTCTACCATTCGCCAGTTTATTTTCCGTAATATTCTCTGCAGGTTTGGCATACCTGAAGTGTTGGTGTCGGACATGGGGGCAGCGTTCACGGGAGGCCCCGTTGAGGAGTTGGTGAAGGACTTTGGCATTCAGTTCACACATAGTACTCCGTACTATGCTCAATCTAATGGTCAGGCGGAGGCAAGCAACAAGATAATCATCACCTTACTGAAGAAGATGTTGGTGGAGAATCCTCGACAGTGGCATGATACTTTGTACGAGACACTTTGGGCCTATCGCACTTCTAAATGTAACCCCACCGCCACGACGCCGTACGCGCTTATGTTTGGACATGACGCTGTCTTACCATTGGAAATTAATGTGCATTCCTTACGAATCCAAGAACAGCATCATTTGATTGGTGAGGACTATGTTCAAGCAATGTGGCAGGAACACGTAGACTTAAGCGAGCAGCGCTTGGCCGCTTTGAACAATTTGGTGATGGACTAGCAGCGTATCGCCCGCGCCTATGACAAGAGGACGCGGGGTCGCAGTTTTAAAGAAGGTGACCTCGTTTGGAAGGCCATTTTACCCCTGGGTGAAAAGGTCACCGGTCGCGGTAAATGGACGCCGCGATGGGAGGGACCCTTTGTTGTCCACCGAATATTGGAGCGCGGTGCTTTTCACCTCAAAGACATCGACGGCGATATCCATCGCAACCCTATTAACGGTCGTTTTTTGAAGAAATATTATCCAAGTGTCTGGGAGTTTGACGATCCTCCCGACTCTGTTATGGCTCCGACTGGGGGGCAACCTTAATCTTCATCGGCTCGCAGCGTTATGGTTATTCGGCCTTTTCTCTGGGGCCTTTCTGTTTTGTTTCTGCTCCCCGTTGAACATTGGGGGGCATCTCCATATCTATTAGGGCCTACACAAGAGGCTTTATTTTGGACTTACTTTGTAAGAACCTATACAAGAGGTTTTGTTTATGATTATAGTTCATGTTATCAGTTACTAAGTTGTTATTCATGGTCTTGACAAAACATGTTAAGAATAAATACAAAGGCCTATACAAGAGGCTTCATTTTGGACTATTTTTTGCTTTTACGATTGTGCTTTTCTTCGCTACACCAGCTGATTTTGGTTTCCTGAGCTCGCCAAAGATAGTAGCGAAGAGCTCGTCGTCTGGTTGAGTCCAGCAGTTGACAGAGACTTCTCTCCACCAAATCTCATACCCTTCTTCGGTTCCGTCGACAGCCTCTAGGTGTTGGGCCCAATCGGGAAGGTCGACCAGCACGAGCATACTTTGTGCCGGTGGGGGCCCGGAAGGGGGACCGAATCTTCTCCAGGAAGTGTTGTAATTCCAGGCATCATAAGGAGGGATGGGTACCAATTGGACAAGGCCAAATTGGCGGGCGAAATGATTAGGAGCGTAGAGCTCATAGCTGAGTTCCTCGGCAGCGATCCGGATGTCTGAACAAGAGATGGCGTGGCGGAACGCCAGGCAAGCGCGGTCGGGATAACGAGGATCGCCAGGGAGGAATCCATATTGTAACACAGAAGGGAATCGTCTTCCCAGAATTAAATCACAGTATGGCACGTCGTCTAGCAAGTACAGATAAGAAAAGCATTCAGAGTAAGGAGGAGATGAGTACTTGTCCTCGCAACAAAACCATCGACCTAACAGTTGATTGACCGGCGGGGATAGCGGGATATCTTCGCGGCGGAAGAATGGGAAGTAGGTCTGGATCCAGAAGTCCAAGATCCAGAAGGGTCCGGAAATGTTGGTCTCAAAGGGATGCATCGTCGCTTGGTACAGCATGCGATAAATGGCGCCCAAGACCGGTTGTCCGAGCCCTATGTTGCGGCCGTTGTAGAGGGCCATTGCTAAATAGGTCCAGGTACCAGTGGGCTTGCAGGAGGAGGTGCAGAATATGAATTTACAGAGCCAATATTCAAGGAAAGCGATTCCTCCGGTCACATTGTGTTCCCGGCTGTAATATGCCAGCCCTCTTGGGTATGAACCACTATGAGCGCTGCGGCCTTGCTGGGCCATGGTCAGAGTGAAATCGGTCGAGTCAAATTGACCATGCACATACGGCTCGCCGTCGATGGGAAGGCCAGTGATGGCGAGGATGTCCAATAGGGTAATGCTCATTTGACCGAATCTGAAGTCAAATGTGTTGGTGGCGGTATTCCAGAAACAGAGGAAAGCAGCGAGTGGCGAGCGATTACCACCGCGAGGAAGGTGGAAGCACAGATCAATAGCGTGGGTGATACCTGCAGCATTCCAGCGACCCAGATCTCGCGCCCGCGCCTCGTGATACCAAGAAGTTTCCTGTGCACTAATAGAGGATGGCCAATTTCCTATCTTGGCTCGATGGTTTTGGACCCCCCAACCGCTAAAGTCTCCGGGAGTCCTTCGGAGGACTAGAATGGGCCGTCGGACAGGAAGACCGTACATAGCAATGGCGTTATCTGGGATAACACCTTGCGGTGCTGGGCCTAATCCGGTGTGGTGATCGGAAAAACGAAGGAGTAGGGGTCGGTGAATGGTGGTCTCTAGATGAATGCGAGCACCGATACTGGTGCCCCAGGTCCGAGCAGCTGATTCGTTCAATTCTTCTTCCTGATCGATGATAATTTTCTTAGGGGGAGCCATTTCTGGATCGTTTGCAAAGAGGACGGAGTAGAAATGGGTTTTTCTGGGTTTAGGATCGGAGGGAGTGTCTGATGTGACAGGATGGCGGCTGTGCGTTTAAATAAAGAATTTTGTGAGGGAAACGATGCGACAGAAAGCGTTTCACAAATGAAGGGACGTGACCCTTATTAATGGCATCGTTTCAAGCGACCGACGCGTCTTTCTAAGCCCCTTCAATCAGTTGCAATTTAGCAGGCCTGATTTCGGGGCCTGGGGGGCAATGTTTGAGCCCAAAAGTAAATTTGTCGAAATCCTTTAGTGGGTCTAAGCCAGTGGGCCGATACTTGCGGCCCAAAATGGGATGACATGGACTTGGGTGGCGATGCGGCTCATCCCGTGTCTCATAAGGAGATATCATCGTTAATTGCATGAAGATTTGAGCGCTCAGAAGGGCTGAAGATAGATTTGCAATTAAATACGTGCGATCACATCTAGGATTTGTGGCCTAAAATATAGTATTTCATTCCTAATTGGACAATGAATCTGCAGTAGCCTATATATAGAGGCTAAAGACAATACAGAAAAGCTCCCTCTCTCTCTAATCAATCAATCCCAGCGATTACAAAGCCTCCCCGGAGCAAACCCTCAACCTTGTTGAAACCCGGTGACCGCCCGCCAGTCCCAGTCTCCTCGCGAGCCGACTGTCAGCCTCACCAGTTCAACCCGGCGACCGTACTTCCAGTCCTAGTCTCCCCAGGGGCCGACTGCGAGCACAACCGCCATTGTTACTTCCAGCGAAGCAAGGGTAACGCCCTCGCACCCAGCGAAGCTAAAGTCACGCTTTAGCAAACCCGTGTTCCTCTCAAACTTCCCAGTGATTGCTCTGCTCAGCTTTCAAGTTGGGTATCGATTCAGTGAACGCAAAGAGACCGCAACCAAAGCCCTTACCCGCGTAAGGCAAGAAGTCCTTTCCCGGAAGGCAAGAAAAGAACCCTGTGACGAGGTTGGTGCTCTCCTCGTCCACAGCGCTTGAAGAAGAAGTCAGGTCACGGGACTACCCCAACGACTGCACCCCGCGGTGCTGGCAAGCCTGCGCAACCACTCGCCCAAAAGAGACTGTTTGCACACCAGCTGGTTTTGGAGCCAAACAGGTTGAAAGTTGAATGTATTGTTTTTTCGACCAAGACAGAGATACTACATCCTTCCCCTATATAAGAAGGTCATCATGCATGCATTGAGGCCCGCTATCATTGCTCATTTAATTAATTGTTTCAAAAAATATTTGAACTTTTTTCTAACACATATTGCTTGCAAACAAATATCTAAAGGGCTAAAGGTGAAGATTTCTATACAGTCTTGTGTCGCGCGTTTTGAGAGGTGCCCACTGAAATTAACTTCTTTTGGATCTATCAAAAATCTCCGAGTGAAGACTTTCTGAGTGAAGTATTTAACTTCCTCGGATGATTGAACCAACGGATTAGAATAGATAGTAGATGAAGAAGGGCCCGTGAGCTTAAGTGATTTCCCTTGCGGTGTCTCTTGATCGTTAGGCTCTAGAACGGTGTGTAAACCACTTCCAAATTGAGGGGACAAATTCATATACACCTATGAATCACACAAGTCAAAAGCGTTAGTAAATAAGAATACAAGAAACTATACAAATTAACACACTTAAAAAGAGTAATCGCACAAATCTTTCTAACTTTTGCAAATTACAATTGTTAGAGCTTGCTTAACTATTTACGCTTTTTACCCAAATATGTGCAATTTGCTCAAAGACTTGTTTATTTTCAACCTCCCTTCCTTTATCAATAGAACTTTAATAGCACTTCTAAGAGGATAAGAATTTAGCAAGAACTTGTAAGTAGAAAAGCAAATTTGTCAAAAGCTTTAGGTACAGTATTCCATTAGCTTTTCTCGTTTTGTCATATATGAACTTACTGATCAACATGTAATATAGAAAAGTTCGTTGAAAAGGGTTTTGTTTCATAATCAAGTCGAAACCCTAGACTTGGGGTTTCGTGGTAGCAACAGCTGTGCCTGACAGCGTGATCTCGCTCAGAGCCGTTTCCGGCTGGTAGAGACTATTGACGGCGTCCTCTTGGTGGTCGGCGAGATTGACAGATCGGGAAGTGGAATGCAGGGGCATCCTCTTCGTGGTGCTATTGGGAATCGGACCAGGTGCAAAAGCGGCAGTAGGCTTTCCTTGGTCTGGCCGGCTATGAATTTGTTGGGACTTAAACAGGGAAAGTAAAAGAAATTGAAAGACTGAACATTCATTTCATAGATGACTTTCTTATAATGCGGCCATGAGCTTATATACCA
Source organism: Rosa x damascena (assembly GCA_001662545.1). Classification (NCBI taxonomy): domain Eukaryota; kingdom Viridiplantae; phylum Streptophyta; class Magnoliopsida; order Rosales; family Rosaceae; genus Rosa; species Rosa x damascena. The sequence continues at coordinate 1,743 of LYNE01001075.1, read as the reverse complement.
AAACAACTAACAATCCCTAAAGATCCATATGCATGATGACCCGACCTAATAACCCATACAATTATCAGGCCCAAATAAGTATAAGCAACACAAGCCCAATACATAACCAATCTCACTACTTGTGATCCTAACAAAATTGGGTTTTTGTTGAAGTAACAAAGTCGGGAGCCGGCGGTATTCTCCGGGTGCTATGAGTTCTTGAGTCAAGGTTCTGGTTTGCAGGTGGGCTTTGGCCGGTGTGGTTTCGCTAGTCGGTGGACCTTTTTTGGTAATTGGGTCGATATATGTTTGGATCATGGCCGCTACGAGAGTTGGTAATTATCTGGAATAAGATTGGCATTTTTTTTTATAGCGGCTTCTGAATAAGGAGGTGCTCCTATTTATTTGCTAGAAAGTGGCTATCTGTTGGTATTGCAATTGCGCATTTGGCAAATGGGGATGCTAGTCAATGATTTTACCCTAAAAGAAACAAATTTTCTTTGTCTATAATTAAAATCGACTTGTAGGGAGTTTGTTTTACTTAGAATAGAGTCTCCGGATTTTCTTGTCCGCTATTTTGTTGTAAGCACAACTAAATCTAGCCATTGGCATTTTGCTGACTATTGATTTTAGGGGTTTTTACCCGTAGCCCAATTTTGACCTAAAACACTCCCACTCTCTCCACCAATAGATTAAAATTCCCACTCACCCAATTCAAAGATAAAATATCACTTTTAGGCTCAGATAAATTATAAATTACACATTGCCACCCCTACACTCTCTCTCTCTCTCTCTCTCTCTCTCTCTCTCTCTCTCTCTCTCTCTCTCTCTCTCTCTCGGCGTTCACTCGCAGATCTCTCTAAGCGACGGCTAAGAGGTTCGAACTCTAACGTCAATGACCTTGACCTCTGCGTCCTCATTCTCCGATCTCCGCCCCACATTCGACGTCCGCCACGCCAACCTCTGCTCCTTCTACACCGGACTCTCCAGCTCCGGTGCCGATCGGCCTCTGATTCCCTATTCTGATTCTCCGCGCGCCCACCACCACCTCAACCGGGTTTGGAGTCGGATCCTCCCCTATGGGGTTGTGATCTATCTTCATATTTAGAGGCTTTTGACAGTGAATTGAAGGCTACCTTTTTTTCCGGTTCGCCAAACCTGCTTTATATTTACCAAATTGTGTGAAGAACAATGTCTCATATCACCGTGGTTCTCATTCTGATAATCTTCTGTTTTGAATTGTTTGATTTGTGAAAATTGGCTTGGTTGTTGTGTTTAGAGTGGATTTGGAGGATCTTAGCGTAATGGGTTTTGTTCCAATTGATGATGACTCGTGATCTACTTAATTCCAATTGTTCATGCTTGGCCTGTGATTTTATAGCTGATATTTTGGTTTGTTGTTGTATGATCGGAAATCGGAGGTTAGCTTTTTTGTTTTGTTTTTGTGTGTCTGTGGAGGTTAGCTTGATATGCATGAAGCATGCCGTTCTGTAAACAGGTCAATAATGATGAGATTAATTTATATTATGTCCATACCACTTTAATGCATGTCAGCAATGATCCTAGTTTACCTCCACCTGGATTGTGATGCTTTGATTCTTTCATGTTGGTTATCTGTTTATTGCTTGTGTTTTGAGACTTTGATTATGGTCCATTTTGTTGTGTGTGTTGATATCTGAAAGTCCAGCGGTAGCTGGACCCTAGCTAACGTTGATCCGATGGGCGGATCGGTACTTGTGTTGTTCTCGAAGCTCCCGTTACCTG
>LYNE01001074.1:36820-54103 GCA_001662545.1 Rosa x damascena | reverse complement strand
AAAAAAAAAAAAGAACAAAGAACGCTCTTGCTTGAGGGAAAAAGTCGGGTTTTCTCCCTGTCCAGTGGCGAGCCATTAAGCCGTCGTCGGACAGGTCATTGCTGACTCTGCCTGGGTCTAGTGTGCGGCCGATCCCTCGATCAACATTTTCGTTCCGATCAAGGAGATTACGGTGGATGTTAGTGGTGAGAGAGAGGAAAACCTAGGTTGTTGGCTGGTGTTGGTCCTCTCTTCGATGGCCTGATCGGCAGATCAAATCATAAGTTTGGAGGCAACTAGGAGATGAAGCAATCGGCGCAGCATGGCCGAGGGTTGATCTGAGATATCCGATCTAGGTGGGGTCATCTGATCTCGATTCGTTTTGCTGTGTCTCCACACAGATTCTTCATGACTTGGTTCCGATCTAGGATGATATTTCTCTTATGCGCGTTGGAGATGCAGATCGTTGACTGCGTTCTGGAAACGGTGGTGGGGTGGGGCTGTGCAGGATCCAACGGAGTTGGACCAGCCCCGGCTGGCAGTGCATGGTTTTCCTCTTTCCAGGACTATTGCTTGGGCTTGGGCTAGCAATTTTATTTCTATTCTTAGTTTTATTGACTGCGGTTGTTTAGTTTTGTCACATCTTTGACGTGTAATAAGTTCCTACACATATATTGTGTAGGGCTAGTCAGGCTTTGTGTCTTTATGTGCACTCAATGTGCCTTGCTTCGTCAAATGGTCGCTACTGCCTAGTGGCAGGATGAAGTAAAGTGTCGTCTGATTTATCCTCCGACAGCAACATAATAAGAAAGTTGTGTTTATGGTAATTATGCTACGTTATAATCGGGTTACATATCGAGTTATCTTTCCGTTATATCACCGCTATATTAAAGTAAATAGAGTAGCCAGTAAAGCACTCTTTGCTAGTTGGTGTCTGGTTGAATACATTTATTTGGTAGAGACTCTTGATATCATTTTAGAATGTTTTCTAGATACTTATTGTAATCAGAGATTTAGGCGACGGTGGTGGGGCGACATTGTGCAGGATCCGGCGGAGTTGGGCTAGGCCCGGCTAGCAGTGTGTGGTTTTCCTCTTTCCAGGACTATTGCTTGGGCTTGGGCTAGCAATTTTATTTCTATTCCTAGTTTTATTGACTGCGGTTGTTTAGTTTTGTCACGTCTTTGGCGTGTAATAAGTCCCTACACATATTGTGTAGGGCTAGTTGGGCTTTGTGCCTTTATGTGCACTCAATCTGCCTTGCTTCGTCAAATGGTCTCTACCGCCTAGTGGCAGAATGAAGCAAAGTGTCATCTGATTTATCATCCGACAGCAACATAATAAGAAAGCTGTGTTTATGGTAATTATGCTACGTTATAATCGAGTTACATATCAAGTTATCTTTCCGTTATGTCACCGCTATATTAAAGTAAATAGAGTAACCAGTAAAATACTATTTATTAATTGATGTCTGGTTGAATACACTTATTTAGTAGAGGCTCTTGATATCATTTTAGAATGTTTTCTAGATGCTTATTGTAATAAGAGATTTAGGCTTAATGTCCCCCCCCCCCAAGCGGGTGTATTCAATAGTTTCATTAATCAAGACTTAAGGATAATCGCACCCGCCTTTTATTGAAAGGAAAAAAAAAATGATAGTAAATCAAGCTGGATAGCTGTCTTCTCCAGTCTCTTAGATTACAGAAGTGACTCTGTGACGCTCATAGTGAGTACCGAATTTTCTTCTCCATCACAGTATCTTGGATACTTTTCTTCAAAACTTGAAGGGGAAATATCACCAATGGTCACTGAGTTATGACTTATTCGACACTTAACTCACTGTATTTTCAACAATATCACTAAACTCACTCAGTTTACATCCGTCTTTCACTTAACTCACTGCCGTTAATTCTACCGTTAAAAGCCGTTAAAATTGAGGGTATATTTGTCAAAACACTTAAAAAATCATTTTTAACTTTAAAAAAAAACTACATTTATTATACTTTTTTTCAATTTTTTTAAATTTCTGAAATTTCTAATAAAAAATGATTTTTTTTAACTTACATATAATTTGAAAAAAAAATTGTCTTTTTTTCTTAAAAAAAAAAAGTTAGAAATTCATTTTTTTAGTGTTTAGACAAATATACCCTCAATTTACATTTATTAGACTTTTTTCAATTTTTTAAATTTCTGAGATTTCTAATAAAAAATAATTTTTTTAACTTAAATATAATTTGAAAAAAAAATTGTCTTTTTAAAAAAAAAAAAAAAGTTAGAAATGCATTTTTTTAGTGTTTAGACAAATATACCCTCAATTTTAATAGCTTTTAACGGCAAAATTAACGACAGTGAATTAAGTGAAAGACGAATGTAAAACTGAGTGAGTTAAGTGATATTGTTGAAAATACAGTGAGTTAAGTGTCGAATAAGTCATAACTTAGTGACCATTGGTGATGTTTTCCCTATTAAACTTGAAATCCGCAAATTACAATAGACATGAATTCAGAAATAGCCTACATTGTGAGCATTCTATTCCCATCACGAATAGCTTATACCTCTGTTACTGTTACTGATCATCAAATTTGAGCTTCACAAAGGATGGGTAAGTAGTCAATTACAGTAGTGGTTGTTAATATTTAATGGAAGGCAAATTTCCAAACATAATAGGTACTCTCAATTGATATTGTTGCTTTCAGACCAGAAGATGAGTTGGTATAGAAAAGTGATAATGCTAGTAGAGCCTAGTTGCCAGAGAAGAGACAAGATCATTCATAACCATCTGAACATATTTCTAGTTAATCTCCATGACTTGAGATAAGGAGGTTTACTTAGAGTTGCATCACTCAAAACTACACATATAATACACATGCCTTAGAGATGATAGGTCAATAACTAGTTGAATATAACCTCATTCTACCATCTGATGATTTCAGTAAAATACTAGCATACTTCTACCATGCTGCTTGGTTCATGAGTCCATGTCCATCATACTGGTGCTTGAGACTGCATGCAAATATGTCTGTTAGTTGAGATTCCCACATATGACATTTAAGTAGCTCAGGAACGTATCAAGACAACTCAAATTCATGATGTGTTTCCTCAAGTAGTTAAGCTGGCAGTAACCTAACCCAATTACCAAATCTCTAAAGAGGCAACTACAACAACCTCCCAAAACCAGACAATTCAAGTTGAGAAATCCTGTACCACTTTCAAATCAACATAGCTAATATGTGCCACTCAAGCAACTTCTCTCTAATGACATACAACAATTTATGGGTATTAATGTGTGAATTGTGAGGAGGTCACAAAAATTATCATGCCTTTGAGCTGAAAGTTGTAATCTAAAATTCGTTTCTATTTTTTTATATTTTAAAATACACCACTACTTATTCTGAATGCAAATAGATACTTTTACTATAAAATAAGATCAGGCAATATTCAGGCCCAATGCTACTAAGGAATAATTTCTGTACACACACACACACACACATATATATATATATACTCACACACACACTTCAACTGAATGCAATCTTTACTCATAAACATAGGCACTATTCAGGGAAATACAACAACATTAGTTCAAACAACTCAAATTGATAGATAATGAATGCTTTTCCAGTTCACAGTGAAAACTCTGCAAAACACTAACTTGGTTTGTGCTTCCTTCAGGTAGTTGGCTAATTACTTAAATGTTTTAAGCTGGTACCAAAATGGCAAATACAAACAAAACCCCCAAAACAGACATCTCCAACTCAAAAGAGCAAATGTGCAGCAACTTTACTACTAAAACCAACTATGGGAATAAATCGTGTGAACAGTACTTTCCAGTAGTTTACCAAAAAGTAAAGCCAAACTTGTTTCAGTGAAACCTTGCTAATCTAAAACTACTAGCAAAAATTTTGTTTTACTTTTTGGTATCACTTTCAAATGTAAAACCCCATACAAAACAACTCCCCCCACTCAATTAAGAAGGCTTATACCCCTTTGACATCAAGATCTAACTGTAGCAACTTGCGTCACTGTTACAACTTACAACAAACTATGAGAATACATCCTCATTGGTATCACTTTCAGACATTATCTATCACATATTAAACCAATTTGACGACTCTGATCATAATTAAAATTACACCAGTACAATTGACATCATGACCGCTTAAAAGAAATTGACAACATATATAACCAGGTTTTGGTAAACATTACAACTAAGCGAACACCTCATATCTAGGGCTGGCATTTTCAGCCGAGACAAACCAACCAACCGAGTCCGAGCCGAACCGGGAAAGTTGGTAGCCGACCATATCAGTTACCGAAAGTTTGGTACGGCAGTACCGAACCGAGAGAGATATGTTGGTACGGTATTGGTACTGATTTTTAGACATATACGGTATACAGTACCGAACCGTATATTGTATATATTATTTATTTATTTAAATATATTTTATATCTATCGATCTGAACCGTTGATTATTATTAGTTTTATTTCATATTAAATTATAACCGTTCGATTTTAAATTTTCCAAACCCTAAGGGGGTATCTCAATACACAATTCAAATCGAGCCCTCTCTCAGTCTCTCTCAGACTCGAACCCTCTCGGCCTCTCCGCCTCTCGACCTCTCCTTCAGCCCTTTGAAGTCGAACTATCCAAGAATTGAACCCAGAGGTAAGAGATTCATGTCCTAGTGGCCTACGACCGGTGAGTTTTCCCTGAGACTCATTCGATTTTGTGAAATCTTAGCTAGATGCGCCTGGATCTCAAGTGGTATCTATGAGTTCTGGGTTTTCATGGTTTCTTTACCAATATGTTCTGGGTTTTCATGGTTTCCCTTCTGTGCTTGTAGGAACAAGAGGACCGAGGACTGAGTTTGAGTGTTTGACTGTTTGAGACTTTGAGGGAGACGAAGGCAAAGTCACTGCACAATTGAAGGGATAATTCATTAATTCGTATTGATAATTGATAATTGTCTGTAGATTTGATTTGTAGCAATTGTGATGGGTTTGATTTATGAGTAATAGATACATCTCATGTTGAGCTGTTTCTGAGTTTCGTGGGAGACAAACATTGTTGAATGTATAACGAACACGTTTATCTGTTCTATTTTTGATCAAATTGTATTGCTTTTTCTGGGTTGTTCAATCAAAGCTGGTATCTTTTGTTTTGGGAGATTGGGGGAGAAGCAAGTTTGGGGGAGTTGATGGTTGTCTGTAGTTCATGCAGCTCTAATTGGTAATACAATAAGTGCAATTAGAAATTCGGGTTTTCGTTTAACTTAGAGACAATGCTAGGCTCTGCTTTGTGAGGCTTGTGAATGGTGGTGAGTAACTTTCCTTGTTATCAATTTGGTCCCTTTTTACTTAGTTTGTCATTGCCAGTCTTTACATGGACAGATTGTCCAAAACTTTAGCTTACAGTAATTTCAGCTTAAAACTTGAGGAGAATCTTAGGGTCACATTAGATGCCTTGGATAAATTTTAAGTTTGTTTTTCATATTTTCTGATTATTTATTTTATGACTCATGATATTGTTTTTAACCTCATCTTTGTTATTTTGCAGAAAATGCTTTTAATCAAGGAGTGGAGGCAACATTGACCAATACCGGCTCTACACAAACTGATGCCTAGCAGCCTACATCGTGAGCTCTCTTGTTCATTGATAGTTTGGGATGAAACTGCCTAAATTCAATTTCATTGACTAAATCTGCCAATCTGCCAAACTGCCAGCATTCTTATTATTTTCAACATAACTGAATTTGCAGAAACATCCTATAAAGTGTGAATTTGCAGAAACTGAATTTGAGGGAGCACAACAACTCAGCAAGGCAGCAAGCAAATATGAAGTGATGATGAGATGAACTTTGAGTCCTTGAACACTTTGTTTTCAACTATTGCACTTAGTTATTGTATCATTTGATATTTTGATTCATTTGTGTGAAGTGTGAAGTGTGAACTATGAATTATTGACTTAAAATTTGTATGAACTATGGAGTGATGAAGGGGATGAACTGATGTGAATAAGTGATGAACTCAAGTAGTGAAGTTGATGTATGAGAGTTTTTAGCTTATTTTTCATTTACAGGTTGTTCATATCCAGGTTGTGCCTTTAAATTGATGTGAGGATTGCATATTTTCATTTGCTGACAGGTTTGGGCTTTTAAAATTTTATTTGGGTCTTAGCTGAAATCTGGCCCAATCTTAAACTCGGTACTAGACCCAACCAACCGAAACCAACCGAGATCTCGGTATACCGAGAAGTTGGTATACCGACTTCTGTGGCCGGTAATGGTAGGCTATTTTGTGTACCAACTTAGTTTGGTACGGTACGTGGTATTGGGCTTCAAGGTGCGGTACTGTACCGAACCCACCCCTACTCATATCTTACCATCTTGTTGAAATCTTAAATGGAATTACAGTAAACAATGGCTCCCAATAGTTTTTCTAAAGCAGTGAGCATGTCTTCTTATAAGAGAAGTTTTAGAGAGAAAAGCCATCCATGTCACAGCCCATCATAAGTAGAAAAACCATACTGCACCATTACTATTAAGTGAACTAAGCACATGTTATTTGGATTACTTATATAGCTTTGATTTCAACAGAACACCAACAGGAATAGTGTAATCAGCAAAGTGAGCAGTAAAATAGAAAAACAAATCAGACCCGTGGCTGACCTCATTCTGCAAGTTTTTCTCCATCTTTCCGTTGTTGTTGTGCCTTGACGCAATAGACATACAGAACGACATTGCTTACGGTGTTAAACAACAAAAGGACCATGAAAAGAAGTGAAAGTATCACAATCTGTAGCACAAATTCAGAAGTGAGCATCCTCCAGCTGAGATAACCTGTTGTTAAACTCAACTGGAGTTGTAGAACCCAACCACTGAACATGCCTAAAATGAGGGCAAAAGTCCCAAAAATCAAAAGCATCATCAAACCCAACATTTTGCTTCCCTTCATCAATGAGCTGCTTTTTCTCATAGACTCTACTAGGCCACGCGATTCTATGACAACAATTGAGGATGTAAGGTTCCACTCTACGTGAAGATGGACACAACCCAGCAACAAAACAATATATACAATATCCACCTCAATCCCTGTGATTACATTTTGCCCCAAATGAACAAGATTAAACAAGGTAACCATGTTGGGAATAGAACTTAAAACCAAGCCAAGGAGAGGGAAAAAAGAGAAAAATGCAGATCTAAAGAGAGCAGCGGAACAGGGTCGGCCATAATATACTGTGTATGCGATTGACCAGAGACCCAAACTGTAGTGGATGAATCCTGAGAAGGAGAAGATGAAGGTGAGGGATGAGAAAGTAAGAGCTAAGAGAGCCTCAGATTGGAACTTGTTCGGAAAAGGATGGTCGGCCATCCCTTTTAGGAGATTTTGACGGGTCGGATAGGCTAGAGAGGAGAAGGATATGGGGAACAGAGAGATACACAGTCTGCTTTCAGTATCCGCACACACTCCCCCAACTGCGACCGAATTTCCATCGCTGACATCAGTGGCGGACGCAGGAATATATATCACTGGGGGCAAGCTGGAAATGACTCATTTAATTATTAACATATTTGCACCAAATGGGAAGTACAGGAGTGCAATCAGAGAAACAGAATTTAATAGACTATCATGCTCAGCCTTTCAACTTGGAAAAACAATGTTCAATAGCACAAAATGTTTAACAAAACAGAGAGTTTGCAAGAACCAAAAAAGAGCACATACCTACAAAAGCAGAGTACTTCCACACCTATAGTTGTCCTCTACGAGGCATGTTTTGAAAACGCTGAATGATAGACTCATTGTCAATGGAATTGAATATATCCTTCTCACGGTATACAACCAAGCTGTCATTCATCCATTGGTCTCCCATTCGATTGCGAATTCGATTCTTTATAATATGCATGGCAGAGAAAGCTCTTTTAACAGAGGCCGTACGTTGCAAGAGCCAAAGTGATCAACAAATAAACATAAGGAAATGTCTTATGCTTTCTTGTCTCAACTAATTTCTTTGCAAGATCAGCAATCCCTTGCAATTCTTGAAACTTGTTGTTATATCACATATCATCAATATAAGTCTCTAACTAACATTCTAGCAACAATAACTCTGATACAGAAAAATCATGAGGATAAAGCTCAGCAAGACGCATCAAACTTTGCTTATCATAGGCTGCAAGTGAATAATTAGAACTTAGAGATGCCAAACAAAGGAGAAGCTCAGTAGTAGTGAGAAGTAAACTAGAAGATGAAGAACCGACCTTCAAGATCGTCAATTCAAGACTGAATTGCAGAAAGATAGAGATTGCATTAAGACTCAAAGTGACAGGACCCGCCCCGGATTTCACCTTGAAATCCAAAGTGGCCCTGCGGGGCCCACCTTAGAAGAAATTCTACCAAAAATTTGGCGGAACTTCCTCTAAAAGTTGACTACCCAAAAACCTGTAGAAAGACATTTACACTCCTAAATCATCCATCCTTATTCTCCTGGAGCCACCCTGCTCCCTATATCACAACATCTCCCATTTCACAAACAATTCTGATACTTAAGGATATTAATCTCAAGAGTTATCAGAGCAATCTATTTCTTAGGCGTACAAGAAGGTAGAATACAAGATAAACGATCAATCCTTTTATAATGCGGAAGCTATGACAGCTATGCCTCAACCCCATGTACGCTTGACCTCAAGCTAAACTGGCCTGCAAACTGGGCATTTGAAACCGAAGGGCCCAGGGAAAAACATTTAAAAACCGTTAGAGTGAGTGGACGAACAATAAATACTTTCGAATGTATAAGTAAAACTTAATGTTTTTCCAAGTTATTCTCTAAAATCTCGCATGCAGTAACAATCTTGGAAAATACTTTTAATCATTATCTTTGCTGAAATCTTAATCGCGTAGAAATAGAATATCTTGAAATCTCTTAAAATCTCATCCTCAATCCTTATAAAAACATCATTTTCAAGAGGCTTGCTAAATGACTAGAAAGGACTGCTTTCTAGTCATCTCATGCCATCTGGGAGGAACTGCCACCCAGAAGACGCATCGGAAGGGACTGCCAACCGGAACAGGAGGCGGTGGATAGAAGGGACTGCCGACTAACTACCTCATGTCATCTGGAAGGGACTGCCAACCAGGTGACGCATCGGATGGGACTGCCAACCGGGCTGTAGTCTGGAAGGGACTGCCAACCGGACTACCAACCAGACTATTACCTAGAAGGGACTGCCAACTAGGTAATGCATGCATGCGCTGACCGATAGCCTCCTCAATAAACTGGAAACAATCTCTTTCAATTACTTGCTTTCGGAAAGAAACTCGCTATTACTTCAATAAAACATTAAAAATTCACCGAAAGCACAACTCAGGATTATCTCGCTAAATCAAACCTCAAACTACTCTGTAAATCAACAAATGCTTTCGGAAAGAAATCTCAATCTAACTTCAAGGCTGAAAAGTGCGGAGCTCAAACTCAATAAATCTCGATAATTCAACCATGCTTAAATATTTGCTAAATCCTTCGTACTCGTAAATCCTCATAAAAACTACTATTCGAAAACAATAATTCTCATAATATTTCTTAATTAGTCACTTCCCGAAAATCGTTTCCCAACTCAATAACTCATGAATAACTATCTTAAAAATCTACTAAAAACCCTCGGGAAGGAATTTCAGTACTAAAAATCCCGTAACTCATAGAGCATAATAAATCTCAAGAAATCAAGCTCATAAAATCGTAATACTCAATAATTCAAAATAATAATTTAAACCTCAATCGGAAAATAATAATATACTGCATGCACATTTAATTTCAAATAAATGTCCACTCACAGTACTATTTAGGCGACCACGCTACCGGTTTCCTACGTCGAGCAGTAGCTCGGCACGTCGCCCTGTATACAATTATAATTCGTGAATAACAATCCGGAATTTAAATACGATTCCAATGTCCTATTCTCAAAAATCAACATTTTCATTTCTTCTCCAATTTAATCCAAACTTCACCATTAACACCAATTCCTCGATTTATATATTCCACAACGAAAATGAGGGAAATCCGGCGGCCGGATTTCCCACAATTCAATCACAAAACTCCAAACTTCGGAAAATCACAAACAATTCCAAACTCCTCCAAAATTCACCAAACTTCACATATAAGCTCTATGATAATTATAGAATTTAACTAGCCAGAAATTGAAATTAAAAAGCTACCCTAGCCGCCGCTACCGCCGCCACTGCCACCAACTCCGATGGCCACCAAAATTTGGCAGTAGCAATTTCTCAACACACCCATTAATTCTTTCAACTGTGACCAAGTTAGAAAATAAGCGGAAGTACCTCAACAATTAAGGGGAAGATTGAACCCGAATTGTGAATAGTAACCTCAAACTTCAAACCGTCAATTCTACCTCCACATTGCAAATTGTGGCTCAAGGCTAGGGACAAAATTATCCTTGGCAAAAACCGCACCTTCGACGCCGGTTTGGTGGCCGGAGACGGTCGGAATCGCCGGGAATCGAAGAAACTTCCAAACTGCTACAGTGATATTCATGGCTTCGATTCGTCATCTATGATGAATGATTGGGTGAAAGGCATATATGGATAGAAACCTTATTTCAAGACGAAGAGATAGACACCAATTTCATGGCCATAGGTGGCCGGACGAGGCGGCGGTGACGCCGGGAAGTTACATCGGCGAGAGAGGAAGAAAACTGGAAATTTTCGGGGCTTTCCCGAAATGGAAAGTCCAAATTTCTATTTATAGACATGAATTCCACAAAATTACAAAACTGCCACTAACTTAAAATCCTTATAACTTCTTCGTTACGACTCCGATTTTAGCGTGCCACGTGTCTCCGAACTCTGTTTAACGTCCTCTACAACTTTCATGAAGAAAAGTTTCTCAAATTTTTACCCGAACAAAAAGTCATATTTAGGGCCCCCTAAAAGTACCGAAACGACAGTAAAAGTTAAAGTAAAAATCGTTTACCGTCCAAATGACTAGTACATCGATATATTCAGGTTCGGGACGTTATACAAAGTGTCGAAGTCAGACTCAATAAGACTGGAAGTCTGGAACTATTGAGTATTTGAGTTTGGTTGTTCACTTGTTTGGGGAATGGGGACTCTCAGTGGAATAAAAAGAATGGCCGAATGGGAAATGGGTTGTCTGGGTCTCTGAGTATGGCATGCTTCATGCCTTCAGCCTTTACATATATTTAATTATATATGAATGATAGTGCTTTGGTGCAGCAGCAGCACCGTACGTCCATGTCCACATATATCAATAATAAATGATCTATTATATATTATATATCAATATAATATATATGTAAAACGTTGAAACTTGAAAGACATTAAAAAAAAAAAATACTCAATGGCCAAATGTCAAAAGCTGACTGGGGCAGCTGCCCCCACTCGTCCCTATGTGCGTCCGCCCCTGGCTGACATCTCTCCTCACTCGAATTCTAAAACTGGGAATCGATGCCCTGTGTTTTACGGCAAGCTCAGTCCATGTCGGCCGAAACCGACCGAAAGCGATCGGTTTCGGTCAGTATCTAGGAACTCCAATCGTCGGAATTTAGAAGCTTGCGAGTAGTCCGGTGATGAGTTATGCATCCAAAGGTCGATGAGTTCTTGAGAGTCATAACCCTCAGATATGTCAAATTGAAGAAGATGAGAAGAAGAAGAAGAAGAAGAGATGAAGCAGAACTGAAGAAGAAGAAGAAGATGTCTTCAGACCAGAGAAAGAGAAGAAAAAAGTAAAAAAGAGGGCTTATGGGCCTCTTTTATAATCTGGTAATAGCTCGTGCTCTGGTGGTTGAGGGCAGTAGTAAAGAAGTATTACGAGTAAGTTCACACGTTGGGTCACCAGGTCACCCACTATTCACTGCTTTTTAGTGTTAATTTTCACCTATTGGGTCACGGGCACAGTTTTCATGGTGATCTGGGTCACCGACCCAAGTCTTTGCAAGTCATGATGGTGACCCAGAAAGTGACTCCGGGTGACCCAGGGCACAAAATACACTGTGCCCATGACTCAGAGGGTGAAATTAACACTAAAAATCGGTGAATAGTGGATGATTTGGTGACCCAACGGGTGAACTTGCTCTAAGAATAGAATTTATACACCACCATTAGGGCTGGGCACGGGCCGGGCCCAAAAAAAAATTACAAAAACCGGGTATGTAACCAACTTTAGGACCGAGTTGGGCCCGGACTGAATTAAAACGGGCCGGTCCCTCGGTTTTTTTTCAGGCCTGAGAGACAGCATGAGACCTGCCTTTCTTTCATTCTTTCTGGGAAAAATTTTAAACTTCTTCCATATCCAAATCTGGAAAGACTGGTTATGCTCTTCAGCTTTTGTAGATGTTTAAAGAGGACTGAACAGAGATGATCATGAAACCTTTTCTGGAATCGGGAATCTTTTTGCTTGGATTTGATCGGATCGGGACTGGGGAGTGAGAGAGAGAGCTTGGCTGCGACTGAGTTGTGAGATAGGCTAGGGTTTGATCGAAATATCGAATTGGGATAGACTACTTGGGTTCATAATCCCCTGCTGCAACTCTATGGTAAGCTTGATTTGGGACAAGTAATATGCGGACATATGTTGCTATAATCATGATATCGGGCCTTCGGGCTTTTTTTTTCTCACATTCTCAGGCCCGGGCCCAGACCGTTTAATAATGGTATCACTTTAGCTACTGGTCAATCTAACCAGTCTGAAATTGGAACTTCATGCCCTCAGCAGATATTATTTCCTCTTCCTGTTCACGTTATAGGTGGAAGGTTTAACAACCTATGCAGTGGGTATGGTACTGTACTGCCTCCAACATTTTGCCCAGAGTTTGAGGTATTGGGGACTTTTTGATGTAAAGTTTGAGATTTGGCTTAGTTTTCGTCATCTAAGTTCCAAGCTGATTGCTTCACATCCCGCATCAGCTTGCGGGGGGACGATAAGATAAATACATTACTAGAAGAAAATAACAAGATTACAAGGCTGCACAAGAGAACAACACACTCCAGCACAAGACAATTGGGAGACAACTCGTGCTTTCTCACCCAAGTACAATAGACAAAGCTTGTTGGTACATTGCAGACCAAGAAGACCAAGCACAACCACATATTGAACTGCACATCTGACATCTCTGACATAAAGGAATTGGTTATTCATCTGGTGAAGGATGAGAATTGCCACAAAGTTGTTTCTAACTAGGGCATGGGTGGTTCGTCTTCCTTGGCTGAGCAGAGAGATTGTTATGGCTTCCAACAAAGTTCTCATGGTAGGCACGCATTATAATACTGATTCCCTTCATGCTCTCTCTCTCTCTCTAATAATATTTCACATTCTCATTCTGTTTGAGCTCTTTACTCTTTCAGGTCGCCGAAAAGCCCAGCATAGCTCTTTCAATAGCCAACGTTCTCTCCCGCGGTCAAGTACCACCTCTCACTACTAGCAAAATAACAATACACACGGATTTACTGTAGTTAAAAGCCACAGAAATCCGTGTGAAATAGAAATACTAACAGAAATCCGTGTGAAATGAGCATAATCGGGCCCACAATAATTTATACAATAACAATATTAACGGAAATCCGTGTGCATAAACAACAGTCACAGATATCTGTGTAAAAACTAAAACATTTTCACACGGATATCTGTGTGAAAATCAATTCACACTGATTTCTGTACGTATTATAAATTAGTTTATTTCGAAATAATTAATTTTTTATGTTATGTGAATTATGGAGGGACGGATTTCCGTTACAATAAGTATTTGATACAGATATCTGTGTGAAAAGAACATAATTGAGCCCTACAGTGATTTATACAATAACAATATCGACGGAAATCCGTGTGAATAAACAATAGTAACAGATGTCTTTGTAAATAATAAAATATTTTTACACGGATATCTGTGTGCAGATCAATTCACACTGATTTCTATGTGAAAATCCGAAATTAGTTTATTTCGGGATCATTAATTTTGTTTGTTATGTGAATTACGGAGGGACAGATTTCCGTTATAATAAGTATTTGATACAGATTTCTGTGTGCAATAACTAATACACACGGATTTCCGTGTGAAAATGTTGACACAGATATCCGTGTGAAAAGAACAATGAGCTACAAAATTCCGTGTGAAAAAGGAGACTACACACAGAAATCCGTGTGAATAAACAACAGTAACTGATGTCTGTGTAAAAACTAAAACCTTTTCACACGGATATCCGTGTGAAAAGAACAATTCGCTACAGAATTCCGTGTGAAAAACTATATGTGTATATAAAGTTAACCACTTATTTGATATTGAAAGAACGGCGGATTGAGTTAATTTTTTTACACCGTACCTATTAATACGCTATAAATAGATGAGTAATGTCAAATTTATCAATTTTTTATTTTTATTTTTTGGATTGCACAAAATTCTTATATGTCTACTAATGTGGTATAACTAGATTATTAGTTATAATGAAAAGTATACATTCCATAAGCAACAATGCGTAGGAAATAGACTTTATCAAAATCGACCGTAGGATGTTATCATAATAAGAATAAATGGTTGTGTTCAAAATTTCAGCTATTTTCGTCGTCGTTTGGGTTTCGATCTAGTAGGTCAACCCTAAATTTTAAAGACTACATAAAACTAATATGCTCATAACCGCTCACTCGTAACTTATTTTTTTGATCTGTAAACTCTCATACTCTCATGGGTAGAAGCTATATCAACTAATGTAAAAATTTCTGAAATTTTATCTCCTCAAGAGTCGGCTCCCCTTAGGGAAGTAGTAGTGTTTAAAGGGTTGACCGGTTTTTGGTACAGACATCTGTGTGAAATGAGTAACACACACGGATATCTGTGTGAAATGTTAACACGGAAATCCGTGTGAAAAGAACCATTCGCTACAGAATTCTGTGTGAAAAACTCTATTAGCTACAGAATTCCGTAACAACAAGTGTTTAATACAGAATTATCTGTGAAATGAGCAACACACGAATATCTGTGTGAAATGTAGACACGGATATCTGTGTGAAAAGAAAAATTAGCTACTAAATTCCGTGTGAAAAGAAAAATTAGCTACTAAATTCCGTGTGAAAAAAATAGAATAGAGACAGAATTCCGCGTAAACAATAATTAACATGACAATTATATATTACCGAGATAAATACACACGAAAATCAGTGGTAAATATATATCTATCTCACACGGATTTCCGTGGTAAATTTTTTCCCGCTAACTTTTTTGGAACAAATTCAATTTCCCTCCCCTAGTAGTATTACACACGGATTTCCGTGGATTTCTTAGGTACATACACACGGATATCCGTAGCAAAGGTAAATGTATTTCACACGGATTGACGTGGAAATTCCGCTTATACCCAACAAATTGCAATTGAATGACAATTATTTAGTTTCAAAAAACAAGGGCGGGCCAATCAATTTATTCCCGCTCAATATTTGGATATTCCCACGGATTACTGTGGGTGCTGTTGTAAATATTTAAATAACAATAGATGATAGCTATTGGGTTACCGAGGTAAATTCACACGGATATCTGTAGTAAATGAAAATGTATTTCACACGGATTTCCGTGTGAAATACTATAAACACACAGATTTCCGTGCATAATGCTGCTTTAAACCAGAAAATTTTCCACAAAATAACAACACACATGGATTTACTGTACTTAAAAGCCACAGAAATCTGTGTGAAATAGAAATACTAACAGAAATCCGTGTGAAATGAGTATAATTGGACCCACAATAATTTATACAATAACAATAGCAACGGAAATCCGTGTAAATAAAAAACACTAACATATGTCTGTGTAAAAACTAAAACCTTTTCACACTGATATCCGTGTGAAAAGAACAATTAGCTACAAAATTCCGTGTGAAAAAGTATACGTGTATATAAGGTTGACCACTTATTTGATATCGAAATAACGACGGATTTAGTTAATTTTTTTACACAATACCTATTAGTACACTATAAATAGATGGGTAATGTCAAATTTATTAATTTTCAATTTTTATTTTTTGGATTGCACAAAATTCTTATATGTCTACTAATGTGGTATAATTAGTTTATTAGTTATAATGAAAAGTATACCTTCCATAAGCAACAATGCGTAGGAAATATATTTTATCAAAATCGACCGTAGGATGTTATCATGATAAGAATAAATGGTTGTGTTCAAAATTTTAGCTATTTTCGTCGTCGTTTGGGTTTCGATCTAGTAGTTCAACCCTAAACCTTAAATACTACATAAAACTAATATGCTCATAACCGCTCACTCGTAACTTATTTTTTTGATCTGTAAACTCTCATGCTCTCATGGGTAGAAGCTATATCAACTAATGTAAAAATTTCTGAAATTTTATCTCCTCAAGGGTCGGCTCCCCTTAGGGAAGTAGAAGCGTTTAAAGGGTTGACCGGTTTTTGGTACAGACATCTGTGTGAAATGAGTAACACACACGGATATCTGTGTGAAATGTTAACACGGAAATCCGTGTGAAAAGAACCATTAGCCACAGAATTCCGTGTGAAAAACTCTATTAGCTACAGAATTCCGTTACAATAAGTGTTTAATACAGAATTATCTGTGAAATGAGCAACACACGAATATCTGTGTGAAATGTAGACACGGATATCTGTGTGAAAAGAAAAATTAGCTACTAAATTCCATGTAAACAATAATTAACATGACAGTTATATATTACCGAGATAAATACACACGGATATCAGTGGTAAATATATATGTAGCTCACACGGATTTTCGTGGTAAATTTTTTTCCCGCTCATTTTTTTGGAATAAATTCAATTTCCCTCCCCTAGTAGTACTACACACGGATTTCTGTGGATTACTGAGCCATACACACGGATATCAGTAGCAAGGGTAAATGTATTTCTCACGGATTTCCGTGGAAATTCCGCTTATAACCAGCAAATTGATCCAAATCTGAAGCATATCGATCCCTATTTCTCTCTCTCCTCTCCCCGAACCGAAAACAGAGCATGGAGTCTCCGGCTCCGTTCTCCCTCCTCCGGCCACCGTTTGATGCCAAACCACATCCTACAGCTTCGTATCTTCCTTGTGCAGCTGCCTGTGGTAGCCTTGCGCGGTGGCACGGCCTGTATCGGCGGCGGTAACCATGTTTCCATTTTCGGCCGTTTTGGTTCAAACCGAGATTTCTCCTAGCTCCGGCCACCAAAACTCGAGTTCTTTAGTTTGTTGAACTAGTATCAAGGAGTAGAACACGCAGAAAGAAGGACCGGACCCGAAGCAACCGTTTTTACGTTGAACGG
>LYNE01001073.1:53701-77750 GCA_001662545.1 Rosa x damascena | reverse complement strand
CATTTTAGAGGTGACTCTGCCGAATTTTTGGTAGAGTTATCCCTAAGGTGGGCCCCACAGGGCCACCTCGGATTTCAGGGTGAAATTCGGGGCGGGTCCTGTCAGAAACATATAGGGATCACATCATACCAGAGAAGAAAAAAATAGCCAACCCGGTCCCGGCGGTCAGGGACAAGCTAAGAAAGTGAGAGTGGACCCAGGATGCCGGACGATCACCCTACTCTGCAACAAAGAGGAGCAAGGAGTCCTCATCCAAACCTAGTGACTATACAGGAACTCAGTATCACCTGGAAGACAGGACACAACAATACCCTAAAACACCACCTCCACCCAGGTACAAAGTATTCACTCTCTTCACCGCCTCGTACGAGGCCATCTGGAAAGAGAATAGAGATGAAATACCCGGCCCACCACCCCGTAAGTTCCTAAAGAGCAAACTCACGCAGTAAGATACAGGTAGATTCTGCTCCTATCATGAAGACGTTGGACACAATACCAACCTTTGCTTGGCTCTAAAAAATACCATTGAGTCACTCATTCAGAAAGGCAAACTTCAGCGGTACCTGCCCAGTAAAGAGATAAGAGCTATCGACGTCTATGGCCGGATTCTCAGGATCCATGGCAGAGGACCAAAGGGGTTACAGCCCCAAAGAAGGAAGCGGGGGGCGAGTTTCAGGCATCCCGCAGTTTTCAACTTCTACCACACCCCTAAGGAGGGAAATGTGACTGGATGGAAGTCTATCACTTTCCTAGAAGAGGACGAAGGGAACCTGAAAATGCCCCATGACGATCCCTTCCTCATCACGCTTCAGATGGACCACTACATCACTTCCCGGGTCCTCATCGATATCGGTGCCTCCGTCAGTGTAGTGTTTCACGATGCGTACAAGACCCTGAATAGGGGACGATCCAAGTTATCACAGGATAACGAACCCTAATCAGTTTCTCCGGGGATATTGTCCAGCCACTGGGATCCGATTATCTGTCGATCACGGTCGGAGAAAGCCCAAACTGCTCGACCATCAAAACAAAGTTCATTGTGGCTGACTGTGTCTCATCCTACAATGCAATCTTGGGACGACGGGCACTCTGAAGCCTAAAGACATTTGTAGCTGGCCACATGCTCATGATGAAGATTCCAACCCCCATGGGAGTGGCGATGATCTGAGGTGATTAGGCCGCAGCAAGGCAATGCTACTCTTTAATAGTGTCACGCAGTAAAGGAAGATCAGAGATGTTATCGGTAACCAAGGATTCCTCACCTACTGACATGTACGAGGCCCCGAGGGATGACACAGATTCAGATGAAGAGAGGCCCGAAGCCGTGGAAGACATTAAAGAAGTAGTACTATTAGACGAATTCCTGAACAGAACTGTCCTTATCAGTACCAAGTTGACCCTATCCGTCAGGGAAAACTTAATCCTGTTCCTATGCACCAACTCGTTTGCTTTCACTTGGTTGTATGAAGACATGCCCAGGATCCCGATAGATATAGCCATGCACAACCTTAGCATCGTCCCTTACTCATACCCAGTAAGACAAAAGCACAGGGCTTTCAACCACAACAAATACAAGGCCATCTAGGCTGAAGTAAAGAAGCTCAAGGCCATCAAATTTATCAGGGAGGTAACATACCCTCGTTGGCTGGCTAATGTAGTTATGGTACCCAAGAAGACACCGGGATCTTGGCGTATGGGTGTCGATTACACAAATCTCAATCGAGCATGCCCGAAGGATAGCTTCCCGCTCCCAAGAATAAACCAACTCATAGATTCCACAACTGGGTACCGTTTACTCAACTTCATGGACACCTTCAGCAGGTACAATCAGATAAGAATGAATCTCGCCAACGAGGAGCATACCGCTTTCACTACGGACAAGGGTCTATACTGTTATCAGGTCATGCCTTTTGGATTGAAGAATGCTGGTGCCACTTATCAAAGAGTCGTCAACTTCATGTCTGCAGATGTAATCGGTACCATCATGGAGGTATATGTAGACGATATGCTGGTTAAAAGCCGTGGTTGATGACCATGTAACGAACCTAGCAATCGTTTTCACCATTATCTTATGGAACGGCATGCGACTGAACCCACAGAAATGCATCTTTGGGGTTGATATAGGGAAGTTCCTCGGTTACATCATCAGCCACCGAGGGATTGAAGCAAACCCAGAGAAGGTACAAGCTATCCTAGACATGACATCACCCACTTTCCGAAACGAGGTCCAATCCCTTACCGGCAAGGTGGCCGCCCTTTCAAGGTTCGTCTCGAGACTCACTGATAAATGCACACCTTTCTTCAAATTACTGAAGACCTAGCACATAGAGAATATCACCTGGACTGCCGAACACGAAGCAACATTTCTCGGCATAAAGGCATATTTGGTAGCGGTACCATTACTATGAAAACCCGTTCCCAGAGAGATGTTGTACATATATCTAGTCGCATCTGTAACCACTGTAAGCTCAGCGCTTATCAGACGGGACCATGATTGCGAGTACCCGGTGTACTATGCAGGCAAGGGTCATACTGGCGCAGAATCATGATACCCGGATATAGAGAATGTGGCCTTGGCCCTCCTTGTGTCTACTAGGAAGTTGTGGCACTACTCCAAGCACATTCAATTACGGTCTTCACAAACCACCCACTGTGGCAGGTACTTCAAAAGCCAGAAACCTCTGGGAGACTCATCATGTGGGCCATAGAGTTGGGGGAATTCAACATCCACTACAAGCCCCGGACGGCTATAAAAGATCAGGCAATGACAGGTTTCGTTTCAGAGCTCATCCTTTCTCAGGATCGGTCCACGGGAATGGAGGAACCACCGACCCCATGCCTACAACCATGGAGTACTTGGCAGTTATATGTCGACGGAGCATCTAATAAAAAGACAAGTAGGGCCGGCATTTTGCTCATTAGCCCGGAAGACCAGGTGTATGAGTACGCTTTGAAATTTGCTTTCAAGGCATCCAACCATGCTGCAGAGTATGAAGTCCTCATTGCGGGTCTGCAGGTCACCCGACAACTAGGTATCTAGCACCTTTATATCTTTTGTGACTCTCAATTAGTGGTGAACTAGGTCAACGGGGACTTTGAGGCCAAGGAGCCTCAAATGTCATCTCATTAGGCTCTTGCCAAGGCATTGGTACAACAATTCAGAACATTCACGATTACCCAAATATCGCGAGCAAAGAACAATAAGGCAGATGCCCTAGCCAAACTTGTGGCAACTTCTATAAGTATCGCATACGGGGCTACCAAGGTAGAATTATTGGACAAGCCAAGCACTTCTAAAACGGTGTCAGAAATATTTGCCATCGACAACACTGCCTCTTGGATGGACCCAATACTCAAATACATGGTTGACTGCTTATCACCGGAAGACAAGGTAGAGGCAAGAAGGTTACAGCTAAGATCAGCCAGGTGCACAATTTTGGGTGGCAAACTCTATAGGAGAGGCCATAGTTTCCCCAACCTCAAGTGCGTCACACCAGAAGAAGGTCACAATATCATGAAAGACATCCATGGGGGTATCTGCGGTAATCAAGCAGAGGCCTGGTCTCTCTCTCATAAGGCACTGCTAGTCGGGTATTTCTGGCCAACCATGTCAGCGCTGGCTAGAACAATTTCCAGTTCTTGCCATAAGTGCCAAATGTACGCCAATATACCAAGGGCATCGCCTATCGCTCTATCTATCCTCCTCGCACTTTGGCCTTTTTGCCAATGGGGCCTAGACCTAATCGCTAAGCTACCTACGGTAGTAGGACAGTTCAAGCATGCCATTGTAACGGTGGACTATCAGACAAAATGGGTAGAGACAGAACCTCTCGTGGCCATCACAACAGAAAAAGTAAAAAATTTCTTGTGGAAGAAAATCTACTGTAGATTTGGAGTCCCTGTGAGCCCCGAGAAATTTATCGAGTTTACATTGAGATCGTTCGACATGTTATTTATTTACGATCTCGGTAATTGTTAATGTGCTCGAGAATATTTTCAAAAAATTTCGTGAAGTGAAATCTTCAATTTAGAAGTTGGATAATGAAGTACACGTCACGACGAGTTCGTGGAAATTTTCGGAGAATTTTCCGGTGACCCGAACTATTTTTAGTGGCTATCCGAAGTTTTGGGATTGTGGAAATTAATTCCAGAAATTAATTCCAGAAAGAGAAACACGTGGCATGATCCTAGCTCTCTACCTTTTCCACCGCTTCATCACAGCCCTTGAATCAATTAAACTTGAGATAAATACGCCAAGATCAGATCAAGGCTCTCGATTGCTCTAGAGTAACCAGCAAGTTCGAGCTTTCTCAGCTGAGAGAGAGAAACCCGACGACCCGCTAGGCAGCCCGACCACAACTCCGGCGTCCGGCCATCGATCGCTGACGCACGACCATCTTCTGCTTCATCTCGGTGTCGCCTAAGTCCCTGTGGTTCCAGATCGTACATGCAGCGACTGGGAACGTAGAAACGACGGCTGGAAGCTCTGAGACTTCTCCGGTGAGCTCTGCAATTTCCGGCGATTACGGCCACCGTTTGGGCCACCTATGGTACAAAACCTTACCTCCTCGTCATTCTATACATGTTTCCACAATTAGTTTTCAAATGGGATCGAGTTTTGATGGTTGTGGTTTCTGGGTGCTCTCGGTTCCGTTGTAGTTCATCGACGTTGGTGACTATTCCGGCCCTTCTGAGCGTACTTGCTACACGAAAGACGATCAGGTCTTCAAGCTCTACTCGTCTGGGTAAGTGGTCTCTCCAATCTGGTTAAAGTTTCAAGCTTTGGCAGTCTGGGTTCAGTCAACCACCGCCGGCGTTGCTATGCGTGACGACCGGTTTGAAATTCCTTGTGAGACTGCTGTGTTGAGTTAGACTTGAATCTTGGAACTGAACCTCAGTTGTGTTCAATCTCAGAAATTAGGAGGTGGAGCAGAGATCGTAGCTGGTCGAATCAAAGCCCGAAGTTCATCTACGAGTTGTACTAGCAAAGGTAAACTCGGGTTCTGGACTAGATGCTTCTTGTTTTGCTTACGAGTGCAGAAAGTAGTTGTTTAATTGATTGGGTATTGTGTTGCATATTTGAAAATTGTGGCTGTTGTCAAGAAAGCCTGAATTGGTTGTGAAATATTTGGAATTGGTTAAGTGGGTGTTAATAGTAGTTTTGGGCACAGCTTGAATGAAAATGGAAAAGGAGGTAAAATACGGTTCTGGGTGTCCTTAGCAGTTTTGGGGACACATTGTGTGAAGCTAAATTTATGTTGGGTGTCCATAGTAATTCGATGGAATTACCATGTGATGAGATCGTTAAATAAAGTTAAATCCATTCGTGGATGAAATTGGGAAATGAATATAACTTCCGTTGGTTTGAGTATATTGTAAATTGAAGAAAATGTTCGATATTGTAAGTTAATTATCGAACCTATTTAACATTGGTCAAATGTGATCACTGGTCAATGTTGGTCAAACTAAGAAGGTCAGTCAAGCAGTGGTCAAAAAGGGTCAACTCCTGGGCAAACCAGGAAAGGTTAGTCAAACCTTGGTCCACTCCTGGTCCAACCAGGAATAGTTGGTTTAGACGATTTGTTAATCGTCGAGTTTTCGTAAAATTGTTCAATGGATTATTAATTATCTAAATGTCGGAATTTAGGACTCCAGTTACCCGAGGAACAGAAGGTTCGCAACTCTCGGAGTACGTGAGAGAAAGCATCAGAATCCAGGTAGGGATTCAGGACTCTCCTCGGTTAGTTGTTTTCTTATATCTTGTGTTAAAATGATGCATGATGGGTGGTACGGTTTGGTTATGTTAAAATGCAATGCATACTAACCAAATTGTGAGAGATGTGATGGCTTGAGAGCGAAAGGGGCACTGACTTCCTTGGGTTCGATCCCCTAAACCTCCGGAGGGTTAGCTATACCAGTCGTCCGAGTATCTGCAATCACGGACTCGGTACGTGTGTGTAGCTAGGTAGTGGACGTTCTCGCTACGCTTACCTGGTGATAAATTAATTTGAGGTAAGGTCGTGTAGTGGGTCTATGGGACCGGCCATCAGGTAACACTTGGATTTGGCGCCGTATTTATTTAAGCATCATGCATCGGTTTTCATGTTGAAAAACATTAAAGTTTGTCGTTCATTTTAAATACTTGGTTTAAGCCTATTTTCATACTGGAGCTCCAAAATCTATTTAATGGTTTCAAGCCTAGTCGAGTTAGAGTTCCTGTTGAGCAGCGAGGATGAAAGCTCACCCCTACAACAGTATGAATGCAGGTACTGTGCACTGGTAACGGGACAATAGAGGACGGAGCTGGGTGTGCAGAACAAGTTCTGTAAACCTTTGTCTGGAGTTGGTGCTAAATCTTATTTCTCAAACTTCGTGTTTCGGAGCTTGTTGTTATCTAACCTGGTGTTCAACTCAGTTGGATTCTCTTCCTTTGGAATCCATACCCCGTGTGAGCCTTATCAAAGTTTTAGACAAACGAAGTAGTTGTTAGCGATTCAAGTTTACACCTTAAAATTTTAGCTTCCGCTATGTTTCTACGAAAAGTTTTCAAACAAAATGCCTAGCGGTTCTCTAGAATTTAAATCGAGAGTTCGGTTTATGTTTTAGAGGCTCGCGGCACTGTGACGTGCTCAAACTGGTAAGGTGCAGCCTGGGGCGTTACAGTCCCGGACACAATTATCACTGACAACGGTGCCCAATTTGACAACGATGAATTAAGGGCATACACCGAGAACATGGGCACAAGATCCTTTACGCCTCACCAACACATCCATAAACTACTGGCCATGTGGAGGCTATCAACAAGATCATCAAGAAGATCCTCAAGAAGAAGATCGATGCCGCCAAGGGGCGTTGGGCCTCCAAGCTCCCGGAAGTATTGTGGGCTATCAGGACTACAACAACAAAGGCTACCGGAGAAACTCCCTTCTGTATGGCTTTCGGAACAGAGGCAGTCCTTCCCATCGAAACACAAAAATTCAGAGTGGAAGGATCGAGTACTTCGACGTAGGTACCAACGCAGAGGGCCTTTGGCTCGATGCCGATTTTCTTGAGGAATAAAGGGACATCACGCACATGCATAACCTCACAAGCAAGAGGAGAATTGCCCGGTACTACAATGCCAAAGTGTAGTCCCGGACCCTAAAACTTGGGGACTGGGTCATGAAACAGGTGTACCGTGAGCCAAGAGGTCTTGACCCCTCTTGGATAGGTCCCTATAAGATCATTGAGGAAGTAGGTCTGGCAACCTTCTTCATCCGAGACATGGACGGAGTAATTTCCCGACACCCATAGAACACGCAGCGCCTCTGGTACTATTAAAAGTAGCCCTTGGAGCATCTTACCCTAGCTTTTGATCATCCAGCTATGGCAAGCCACCTATCGGGTACTTATTTTGTATGAGCAAACAAGTGCTACTTTGAATGGGAAAATGGATTATTCAGACCATTACTTGCATTTTCACCCTAGTCATGGGACATCCCGGACATTCAAGCTACATTGTTAATTAGTACATTATGGTAATAAGTAACTTAAACATACACGCTTCGACAATGCATAAAATACAAGCAATCTTAATCCCTTTTAACATTCCCATTCAAGTAGAAAAACAATTTTTACGATCAACAACAAAAAACCCGGACTACCAGGTAAAGGAATTTAATAAGGGACTACCCCAATACCAGCTCGAGGCCATTGTTCAAAAAATGGGTAAACAAAATAGGAGCCCAGGAAGACAATCTTTCCTAACCCTGGACCTCGGGATGACTACCAGAGGCATCACCCTCGGGTGTAGCCATCTGCCTTCTTGTTCTTTCTCCTTGGCCTCCCATTCCTTCTTCTTTCTCTCAAGCAATCCCCACCTGAACTTAGCTTCATCCAAGTACCCGGCTGCTACCCACTCCTTGTACTTTATGATCACAGCTTTGTCCTGGGCGGCAATAAGCATCTCGACCAATTCCTGAGAGCCCTTGAACCCGGCAATGGCCTCTTGTGTTTCTATTGGAAGGCACTCCTCCAAGTGCTCGGCTTTCACCTTCCAAGACTTGGCAAATTCCTTAGCCACCTTGGCAGATTCCCAGATACTTTCAACCTCAGTCTTCACCCCATCCAGTTCGCCTTCCAACTTCGGGATCCTCTTCGTTGCAGCCTCCAGCTCGCTTATCTTTGAAGTTAAAGACTCTAGCTTCTTCTTCAAAGAGTCCCGCTCCTTCTCTAGATTTGCCTTCTCCCCATGAAGGTACTTCACCTGCCCGGAGAGGCTACTCACCTCCTCCTTCAGTAGCGTATCCTCCTCACTAGCATCAATCGCATATACATTGAACAAGGCCTGCAACACCTCCATCAGTAACCAAGGCAACACATATATGTATAGATCAGGTATTGAAAGAAACATCAAAGGGATACCCGCATCATTGACTCCCGAGCAATGCGACGATTATCTTGTGGAGCATTTTCTTTCGCCCGTACCCGATCGAGGTCTATGTCCTTTAGATCAGCAAGCATAGAGCGCACGAACTTTTCTTCAGAAACCCCGTACTCATCTAGCAATTGCTTAATGGGCTTCTTAGGGACCAAAGAAATGGCCAGAGACAGCAGACCCATGGACAGGGACGGCTCTGACCCCAAAGGAAGACTCTTCTTCTGCCTTTTGGACCCTGTCCCCTTAACGTCCCGGCCAGTGTAGGTTACCTCCTCCTTGTCCCCGCTCCGATGTTGGTGCATATAGTGCCTCTTCTTCTCACCTGGAAGCATGGCCTTCTGGCTACCAGCGGATTCGATGGATCGGGAAGAAAGCGAACCAGACACTGGAGCTTTTCCCATCTTGGCAACAGTGACAACATCCCCAATAGGCGGATCCTCCCTGTGGATAATAGGAGTATCGGGATCAGGGTTCCCGTACCCTTCATCTGGTATCTCGAGAAGTAACTCTTCAATCGAGCATCCTGTCTTCTTAGTCTCTAGGTCCACGTCAATGTGGAGGGCATCGTCTCCTTGACTCATGATCATATCTATCAGCTTGTTGTCGTTCATCGTGTCTTCCTCTTTACCTTTGCGCGGCTTCCTCTTAGGCACTTTCACTGCAAGCAATTTCAAAATTCAAGTTCAAAAACAAAAACAAAAAAGTTCAAGTTCAAGTTCAAGTTCAAGTCCATCTCATCGAGTAGTCTTCCTATGCTTATCTAGAATGGAGTACCGGATAAATCTATAGGAACTTCTCTCATCAACATCACTCCATATAACGTATACTCCGGCAATCCGTTTCCTTTCGACCTCTGACAACGTTTACGCCTGATCCCGATGGCCTGAAACGTACTCGTTAACTGCCATTTCCTATTCCTAATTTGCCATTGCCTTCCAGAAAGAAATACTTTGCTCCTCCATTTCTTACTCTGGGACGTGGGCAGGTCGGTAAAGAGGGGCTCATAGTCCCGAGCTGCGAACGCTATGGTACCTTGACACAACCGCTTTCTTGAATACAAAACCCGGTACACGACTCGAAATTTGTTGATGGTGGGCCATCCTTGCTGGCACAGGTCCCATATGGCCATTATGCTTAGAATCTGCCGCCAGGCGTTTGGTGTCAACTGCCCCGGTGACAAATTCAGCATCCTGAGCAGATATTGTAGGCACCGGGGTAGCAGTAGCGATAGCCCTTGGAAGAACTTAATCTCGTGTAGCGCCACCCATCCCAGAGGCGGATTCGCTGCCATCTCTCTAACTTGTAGAGGCCTAAGTTCTACAGCATCCGGTATCCCCTATTTCATCTTCATCACGCTCATCTCCTTCATAGTCATACTTCTCCCGGGCTCATCACACACTGTCCCGTCCACCAACGTGTATCTCGATTTAGGTATGCCTTCGGGAATGGCTGCGGTGACTTCTTGCGCCTCAGCCCCTGAAGCTTCCTCGGTATCCCTGAAGCTTCCTCGGTATCACTTCTATCGGTACTTCCACTACTCTCCAAGAATACCCCTGTCAAGGACCCGGTATCCTCAGCCGTAAACCCCCTACGAGCACTACTGCCAGCCAGGTACTGATCAATTTCCTCCTCCTCTCGCCTAGCGGAAGCTTAGCGTGACGATCCCGCTCCCCCAGCTATAGCCTTCGTCTCTAATTCCATCCTAGCACTACGAGAATCCTAGCCTCAGATTTCGGTATCTGAAATCATAAACAGAAGGGTCAGCCTAGAATTTTAGATCTAAAGCTCCATTGAGATGTAGATCACTCCACACTTAAACCAAAAACCCAGATAACACAAACCTATAAACCAAAAACCCAGAAACCCAAACTCACCCAAAATCTATCTGTACAATCTCCAACCAATTTTTGTCCAACCTATTCATATTCACTATGATGAACAGTTTCGTCATATCAAAACACAAAGCAAACCAAAATTTCATAAACACATATACAAAACCCAGAAAAGCTAAATCCAAACGAAACCAGTGCAATTTTTCAATAAAAAGTGCAGGGCACCTTACCTCTTTTGCAGCAGTAGCAAGCTTCTCCAAGTCCAACCGCCAGTCGCTCGCCTTCCCTTTCTCCAGAAATCAACTATCCCAGAAAGATGCAGAGTTTTTCGAGAGTTGCAGAAAGGGTTTCAGAGATGAAAATGGTGAAAAGTGAACAATCCATGCAAACTTCCTCCTTAAATTCGAGGCAAGTTCAATCGACACCGTCGAAGTCGATCCGTAGGATCATGCCACACGTCCCACTATCACGTTCCACTCCTCAAACACGCAAACCATCAGAACCAAAAGGACGCACATTTATTACCCTCCCCGGAATTGATGCACCAAGTGTTAAGGCATCGGGTATACAAGCCCATCTACCCCACCGGGTACGCAAGACTAAAGCCCTCATTCACCTAACCGGGTGCTATGGCTTGAAGCTCATCTACCCCACCGGGTACAAGAGGCTCTAAGCCTATCTTCCCCACCGAGTACGCAAGACTTAAGTCATCATTCACCTCACCGGGGTGCTATGGCTCAAAGCTCATCTACCCCACCAGGTACAAGAGGCTCTAAGCCTATCTAACCCACTAGGTACGCGAGACTTAAGCCCTCATTCACCTTACCGGGTGTTATGGCTCAAAGCTCATCTACCCCACTAGGTACAAAAGGCTCTAAGCCTATCTACCTCACCAGGTACGCGAGGATAAAGCCCTCATTCACCTCACAAGGTGCTATGGCTCAAAGCTTACCTACCCCATCGGGTACAAGAGGCTCTAACCCCTCCATCAGATACCACTGCAGCCTTGCTACCTGCAGTGACCCTGATCCAAACCACCCAATCAATATAATCCTTCATCGAGAACTTGGGGGACTCCATATGGGCACAAAAACTACCAAACCTTGTGCTAGACCTTATCAAGTCCCCACCCAAGAAATATCTTGAACAGGAACTTGGGGGACTTGTACATACCACCAGTTACTCGACTGCCACAAGGTTTGGTACCATCACCAGGTCCCGCAAGGCTCCCCTAATGCCGTACCAGAGGACCTTCTCCAGTAACTATTAGGTCGGTGCTCACCAAGGGCGGCACCTTGAGTAGCAAGAGCATTGGGCCTCCCTACTGGGGCTCTTTGAAGAGTACACCAGAAACTGTTGAAACCAGAGGGATGAGTCGTATCCCACATTGAAGAAATGGGAAACAACTTTCCCATGTGCGAGTATTTAAGCCACACTCAACAACCTTCAGAAGGGTAATAACTTCTTCCCTTACTATTACGTTGTCAAAATACATACAGAATCCCACTCAAGCATTGGAGAGGCATAAACCGTCCGGTATGGTTTATTCCTCTTAACGTTGTGTGTTCTTTCCATACAGGGATTCAGAGTTGGATCGGTACCTGTCAGTGGTATAGCATTCTGTGTGACGTAGCCAGAGAAATCCACCAGAAACAATCGTTGTGTAAAACAGTTACTGCAAAGCAAAAAACTACAGTTTCAGAATCAGCTTTTCGGGAACAATTTTGGAGAGCTTTTCTTTCACTCTTCCAACTATAACTTATAAAAAGGGCCAGTATTCCTTAAATATATGATGTTTTACTTCAAGGTGAGCCAAAGAACTGGTCAGAATCATCAATAAGGCAGCAAGAAATCAAGTGCAAAATAGGCTTCCCGCTAAGCAGAAATTGTTAGCTTTTCACGAAGCTTTTTTGGAGATCTTTTCCGGAGACTTACTTAGAGTTTTGTAGAAGGTTATTGATCATTCTTGAAGATATGATGTCATAGATCATGGATAAGTTGAGAACCGTCCAAAAAAATGGCAATAGCAGGTCAAGCCTAGTCCAAGAAAGAAGCTTCAGAAGCAGAAAACGAACCCTAGTCAAATAAGGGTAACTTGGCCGAGAATCCTTTTTGGACGGTTTTGCTGTGCATTTTTGGAAGGTTTATGATGCTGATATTATGAAGAAAAGTCCTAGAAGAATCGTGTAAGATTATGGCATGATTAATCCATCATATTATCTTTTAGATAATAGACATCTCTTGCACACTCTCTCTCATGCTTGTTACCTTGAATTTGGTGACCCAAAACCACTCCAACACTCTTTATTTTCATGCTTCCATGCATAATAAAGAGAGCTAGCTGCTCCTCTCTTCTCCCTTAGTCATACTTTTATACTTTACACTCTCATAGCTCATCATTACTTCCATCTTTTTACTCCATCTCTTTTATATCATTTTCCCGTATTTTTAGGATCTATTACCACTCTCATACTCCACCTCCATGCTTCTTACAATGCTTAAGCTGCTATCTTGGCTTCTCATCATCATTTTCACACCTCTATCTTCATCTATTTAAGCATATCTTCTCACAAGGAAGAGGCATCATCCATACCACACCATTACATCTTCTTTCTCTCCATCTCTTTTACAAAACCTCCATCTCCACTTCCCAAAATCCGAACCCATACTCCCCTTACTACTCCATCCCCTCCATCACCACCACCACAACTACCATCTTCCACCGTTAAATTAAACTCCATCACCACTACCACTACTCCATCTTGCACATCACCCATACCACCCCATTATATCTTCTTTCTTTTCTATCTCCACCACAAAACCCTCATCTCCACCTCCCACCACCACCACAACTACCATCTTCCACCACTAAAAACTCCATCACCACCACCACTACCCCATCTTGCACATCATCCATACCACCCCATTATATCTTCTTTCTTTTCTATCTCCACCACAAAACCTCCATCTCCAGCTCTCAAACTCCAAACCCATGCTATCCATACTACTCTATCTCCTCCATCACCACCACCATTTCTTATCATCTACCTCCATTAACACCACTACTACTATATCAATTCTCCACTCTATTTTCTATCATCATTTTCTCCATCTACTCTACCTATGCATACAATACATAATACAAGTTTTACTATCTTTTATCATCAAATCTTCAAGAGAAATAAGGAGACGAAATCACCACCACCACCATCACCACCAAGACGTGAGCTTAGGGAGCATTAGATACACCACTAAGCCAACTCTATCCCTTTTACTCTAGATTATATTTTGGTGTCCAATTTAATTATGAAGTTAGTATATGTAATTATGAGTGAGTAGTACTTTGTTGGGGTTAGGTTTGAAAGCCCTAGCCAATCTTGTATGAATTGATGTTATAATATAATGTGATGCAATTTTCTTTAATATGCGTACATGCTATTATAAGAGTTGAATGCATATGCTTAGACTTTACCACTTTGAGTATATGTGTTTGTTATGTCATGATGTAATGTTTAGAGATTGGTAACCTTTGAATGTTAAAGCATGAAAGCACACTATGTGTGCATGTAGGGGCTGTGAATTACAATCACTTAGAGATCAGCTTGGTTGGTTTGCATGATTTTTTCATCTCCAAACTTTATGCATTTAGGGTAACGCACTAGATACCTAACCGGACTGAAATGCATGGCTTAAGTAGTTAAGTACTACACCCAAGAGGGGTTGCTTGATATCACAAAAGGAGCATGTCCCTTGTTATACCCGAGAAGGATACAAGGAGATAAATTGGTTAATTAATATAGCATCATTCATATTGAAATGCATCAATACTTGCAAGGGAGGTTAGTGGTAGACAATCTAAATCCTAACTTTCATCCATTTGATCACTAGTTTAGTTTAGAGTAATTTTAGTTTACATTTGAGCATCTAGTTGTTTTCAATTCAAAACTATCTTCAGAAACCAAAATCAAATCACTACTTCATCTTGCACATACTTACCATGAGCCTAGATTTCCTTGTGAATTTAGGTTTGTGATTGTATATTTGCATATTCTAGCTCTTCTTAGGTTCACATCCTAGCTAGTGATAGGAATCCAATCCTTGTGGTTTCGACAACCTTTCTTATATCCCTATATTATTACTTTTACTTCTTATACTTGAGGGTGGCTAACAATGAGGGATGAAGATGAAGAGGATGCAAACTTCCCTCTAGAGCTGAGAAGTGAGCCAGCTAGGGTCTTTGTGTCCTATAAAGCCATATTCGAAGTTTGCTTTAAAGTGGTAGCCATAGGCACAAGATAAAAGCTGCCCATTTAATTTATTTGAAAAGCACTTTGTGATGGTGGACAGACTTGAATCAGATGAGGACGTGGAGCCTTACCTTATGGAAGTAGGGACAGAAATCCAAGAACTTATCTCTGAAAATGTTATGGTTTACTCTCCATAACCGAAAAAAGTGAGACTGGGCTAAAAGACCCTGAGGCTAATGAAGTTGAAGTCAACCCCCCGTCCCCTGGATGGAAGTTGGTTTAGATAGGCAACAAGGGGAAATCAACTGACAATGAGAACAATCCCAAGCAGAAGATGAATAAAGCTAAGCAGGGAAAAGGTACGGTGAACAAGACAAGGTTGGTTCATGTTAACGTGTGTGACCGAGGGGTCTTGTTAACGTTAGAGAGAAAGAGTAAGAGAAAGTGAGAGACATGATGTGTCGCACCCTTGATTTTTAACTCAATTAAAAATCGATATATAATCCTATAATTATACATGCGTGATCGTTCAGCCATCAATACAAAATACCTAGAAACTCTTTCCTTTTAAACCAAGTATGTACTGATGCCCTGAACCCTCAAAGTTAACATACACTCGCCCCACAGAGTTATATATTACACAAGCTTACGAATAAAATTGTCAACAACAAAATAAAAAGTAAATGCTCCTCAAAGCTCACTACAAGCGGAAGTCTTTATAACCGTAAAGTCACAAAATTGGCTTCCTACCGTAATACTGCCAACACGCCACCTCAGGTTCAGCCACGATTACCCTAACCTACAGGATTAACCCCTACACCGTTTGAATGGTGCACCGGGTTGCCACACAACAAACCTGGTAAGCTTTTGCAAGCCCGTATGAGTAAACTCAAAACCACAAAACAGAAACACATTCTTAAGTCACCTCAACCTAACCACGATGAGGACATAACTCACAACTACCACCATCTGTTTCATAATCTTCCATAACATGCTTACGTAGGTCAACTCGTGACTAAATCCACATGCTCAGATACTCAACCTAGCATTAAATTACACAAATTCCAGTCAAACAAAACCTCCTCAAGTAATGTTTGGAAATCCTTTGATGCACAACAGCAAGTCACAAAGATTACACTCATTTCCTCCCCACCGGAAGCTTTTGTCATCAACATGACATCAAAGGTGAAAACAACGAATTACCTTCCTATCCTCACACAGAGCTCAATCGTCACCACTATAGCTTTTAAGATAAATAAATGAATCAAGAAGAAAATAAGACAATCACAATTCAAAACAAGCAAAACAATTCAAGTCATAGCAATCATCATAAACCTATACTCTGACATCCATAGGTAGCTCCAACCATCATAGCAGCCTTCTCAATCTTTGTTAACTTAATAACAATTCAACTTCACTATCAAGCAGTCATCACACTTATCATCGCACAGATTTCACCGGTCAACACACATATAGAAATCATCCAATTGATCATCACACAGATACCGGTCATCACACAGATAGCAATCGTCCAACTCATCACACAGATTTCACTGGTCATCACACAGATAGCAATCATCCAACTTATCATCACACAGATATCACCGGTCATCACACAATAGCAATCGTCCAACTCATCACACAGATTCCACCGGTCATCACACAGATAGCAATCATCTAACTGATCATCACACAGATATCACCGGTCATCACACAAATAGCAATCGTCCAACTCATCACACAGATTCCACCGGTCATCACACAGATAGCAATCATCCAACTCATCACACAGATTTCACCAGTCATCACACATATAGCAATCATCACAAAAATTCACTGATGTCATCGATTCATTACACAGATACTCCTACACAAGCCTTACATGACAATCATCACAAAGATTCCCTGATGTCATCGATTCATCACACAAATATTCCTACACAAGCTTTACCATATCTTAAATCTCAATTAAGACAGTCATATTAGACCCATGGTATCTCAACACATGATATTCTACAATCACAACTCAATACACAATTTCACCATTCTCGAGCAATAATGAACTCATTTCAAATATTGTTCACCTCATAACGAAACCACCAATACATATATATATATACACACACACATGGTCATCCACTCAGGAATGCCACTAATACCACTATAGTCACAGTTAATCCCATAACTCCAAGACAATATGGTAACTACGCTCATAACGAATATCGTGAGATTTACTCACCTCGAAACTCCCGTTGCGTCTTCAATAAAGAACAAAGCAGCCAATCCACAAAATAACCGTCCAAAATACTTCGTCAAGTACCTAATCACATACAGTTTCAACTTAGTAACAATTCACAAACGATTTAAGTCCGAAACCCCTATTTTGAACTAAAATCCCCAAAGTGGCGCCAATCGAGGTAAAACCACATCCGAGACCTCCCAAAGTCTCCGGAATACTTTCACGATCGATATGTCCAAACCACAAGTCGATCGGAAGCTCGGATCCTCACGGATCGAATAAACCAACCTGTATGAAACCGTAAAAATTATAACAAATTTATACGAACTCCAAAATTTGCATATTATATATCGAAACACTCGTATCAACGAGTAGAACATATATAATACCAAAAATAGTTTCTTACATGGCCGGAAAGCCACCAGAACACTGGCCAAAACTCATTATTTCCCAAAACTCCCAACATCAAAGCTGTTCATCTAAGCATGCTTGTGAATTTTCATAACTAGCTCGAAGTCAGAAAATAAGCAAAAAGGGTTGAAAACTACCTCACAAGCTTTGAATTTTTGCTCAATCCGAGTTTAACCGATTTCCACGTAAATCGGTCCAAACAAACACCATAGATCGATCCAGAAGGCTCCCACGAAGCCAAAGAAGGAAACTTGAAGCCATGCCGTCGCCGGAGTAATGTTTTCCGGTCGGGTCTGATTTCCTCAAACTTCGCCGCCTTCTAGTGCCGCCACCACCGAGAATCGCCACTAGAGGATGCCAGAGGAACGACAAGAAGGAGGAGACGAACTAGCTGACCAAGTTTCAAAGCCAGATATCGCCAAAGCTGCAAGTTCCGGCTGGGTCAGATCGGCCGGGTTCAGGTCGGGTCAGGCGAAAAACTCAGATACTGAAGGTGCAGCCGACAGAGAAGAGAGAGAGAGAGAGAGAAGAAATGCTTTCCGGTAAAGGAAATGAAAATTATGAAGATATTTTCTGATTTTCTCTATTTATACTGAAACGGAAACTTTTTTCGAAAGCCATAACTTCCTCATACGAACTCCGATTGATGCGTTCCGTATGTCCACGAACTTGTATTGACGCGCTCTATAACTTTCGTGAAGTACGTTTTCTGAGAATCTCAACGTATCAAAAGTCAACCTTGGAACCCCCCCTAAATCCACACTTTTCGAACAACAATTCGTCTGAAACACTTCCGCTCCATCCACGAGCCACGGAATCGTCCAATAACCACCAATTAAATTCCAGAAAATCCTCAGGAAAATGAATACAAATTTCCGGGGCATCATATAATGTATAGTGGTTCATCTCCTGCCTTAACAGGAGACTACATCCACTTGTAATGGAATGTGGAATAAATGGGAAGGAGTTTCCTTTTATAGGGAAGGGAGGCTCCTTCCTTTACATGGTTTTTAATGTGGGACACAAAGTCCCTTTCTAGTCTAAAAAGTTTGTTGTGAAGGCATATTGGTGAGGAAGGGAAAGTGGCTTCCCGGTGAGCTCTTGGTTGCTTCCGACTACCACGGGGTAGCTTGGATATCTGGATATGGGATGCATGTCGTGGTTGGGTCCCACCATGGCTTGTGGGTCCCCTAAGAGGGTGTTACATATGCTTGATGACATAGTTATTTCTCCATACTAGCGGAGGTATCCACAAGTACCTGAAGTCCCCGAGTAAGAGGAGCTTCTTGGTTAGGGAGTTACAAACATAATGTCATCAAGCATAACTGACGTCCGGCAAACGCCCAGCCCCTACAAGTCCCTGAACTCTGTAAGCAAGAATGGACTCTTTAACCTGCAAAACAAAGATAGAAGCACGTGCATGTAGAATTATTATTGTATTAGGCAACGTATGAGAGTTGTTCGACATGCATTAGCATGTATGAATGTACGAGGTGTATGATACATGATGATGTATATATGAGAATGGCACCGAGTACGATCGGCTATGAGCTCGAGAATGCTCATGGTCGTGTGAGCATACGACGAATGAGCATATGAACTGCATATGATGCATAAATACGTGATTCGTACAAGAAAATGAATGAGATCGGATTGACGAGGTTATGCTCGCGAGGTGTATGTTGTATGAGTGGCATCAAGTATAATCGGTTATGACGTATAAGCTCGAGAATGCACATGGTTGTGTGAGTATACTAAGAATAAGCGTATGAATTGCATATGAAAATGAATGATGTCGAGTTGATGAGGTTACTCCAGTGAGGTGTTAGTTGCATGAGTGCTGTGAATGCAAGAGTTTGTGACTCATAAACAATGAATATGCAAACGTTTGTGTTAGTTTGGTTTTCACTCATATTAATGGAACGTGATAAGAATTCGATTGTTGCAAATGACAAATGGTAGAAAAATTCAATGTTCCATTAATGTGTATTATGCCGGAGAGACATGAGTGTAATGCTCGGGAATGCCAGGAAGGCATGAGCATAAACCTCAGGGTTACCAGGAAGGCAAGAGCGTTAAAACTCAGGGATGCAATAAGGCATCAACGGGTAGCTCAAAGGTGATGCCTTGAGGCATGAGAAAAATCGTTGCTAATTATGCTAGGCAGTATGTACAAGTCCCCGAAGTCCCCAGTCAAGGAGGGTTTTCTTGCGGGGTTGATACCAAAGCATGGCTTTTGTGTCGTATATTGAACATAATTAGTGCAAGTGCGTCATCTATCTAGAATTTTGTAGGAGCGAAGGCTTTATGCCCTTTCGAGTGGGCCCCTACTAGGCCCTCCAAGGAGTCTCCCCACTCCTGGCTATAGACCTCCGTATGGTCGTAAAATTGTTTGATAAGGGGAGTTGCATTAAAGAAGTGGATGTTAGGTAGTGAACCTAATCTTTTGATACCCAAGCTTCGGGGGTTAACTGTCCGATCAGTGGCTATGTTAACTAGTCCCTTTACTCTTTTCAGGAGGAGAAAAGCTTGACTGCAATGCCGCATAGAGGTCATTATCATTATAAGGCATTGCGTTACCACTTGGCTGCTGGTCGTGGACCATAGACTCTTGGAGTCTAAACCCGTGTTAGGTATTTTTCCCGTGGGGAGAGTTTGACAAAGCGTGGTGCCAAGAAGGCAAGACAAAATATTTACATATAGAGTATAGGTAAAGAGTGCTAATTATATGAACAACAAATAATAGCAAGTAATATCATGTACTTGGAGCTTATGACCATGTAACATGCATAATAGATAGCGGCAAGTGTAATAGATGCGCATATAAAATTTGGGAGTAGTGCCCGGTGAATATATGAAGCATTGTAAACTTGGAGCTTTACTAAAGTATGTTGGATATATTCGAGCAAGTTGGGTTGTGTTTGAGCAAATTGGGTGTAATTGAGCAAGTAGGCATTGTTCGGGATTTGGCCCAAGCAAGCTGTGGCTATGCTCAATATCCAAGCGAGTCATAACTCAAGGAAGTCGTAATCCGAACAAGTTTCATTAAGTCATAAGTGTCACAAACTTCTAAGCATGGCATAATTGTTTTAGGTGAGTGTCACTTTAAATTGATTTAAGCATGGCATGTGTATAGCAGATGTACTAGTAACATTGATACATAGTGTAAGCATGCTTAAAGTCATAGAAGCATGTAAATGCATATCAAGTGTCATATATTATAGGCATGCTTAAAAATAGTAAAAGCATGTAAAGGCATGGCATGGCTCTAATTGCAAGAGCGTGTATTGAGATATAGCATTTTACTTATCTTATGGCGATTGGAGTGGGTTTGAATTGGAATATAAGTACCCCAAATCATGTTGGAGTTGTCCAAGCATGACGCTCCATAGCTCTGGCGAAGTTCCTTAGTAGAAGGATGATTTCGCTAATTAGAGAAGTGACCGGTGATTATGTCTCCTTAATATAAGACAAAGTAAATGATTAGTATAGAATTTTGTAATAGTGTTAAATGTTTGTAAAATGTATTTACCGGATAGCAATGGCAGTGAATTCAAGGGGTGCAATGTAATTTATATTAATGGTAAATTAACATACTTTTATAAGTCACCTAGACAATGGCCGACCATATTGAACATGCTCATGACTATAATATGCATAGGTAGCCAAGTTGCTTGTGCAACAGACTAATTGAAGCATGCTAATAAATGCCAACTTTGATGATGATGGAGGAAAATGAGCTAAGCACCGATTAAATGTGTACACAAAACTTTGTGGGGGACGAGCAATATATATGTGTAGCTAAGTAGCTAGATTGTCGGTGCCCATGATATAGCCTAGATTGTTTAGGAAAATGTAAATGCATATTTCTAACATAAGTGCTGGTCAAAGATATACCAAGGCTCAGTATTGCTGCATATATATCATAAAGTTTGTGTATTCTTTTGAGAAAACAAAGATGCTAGGCATACATATCATATGGATAGGTATAGACGTTGCATATCAATTATACTTCTCATTGTAACAGATCATCATGTGCAGTGACATAACTATATGTGGCAAGTGCAGGGACCAAATGTCAAGTATACCAGATTATTGATAAATAATGGGCTCATGCTTGACGAATTATTATTGACTAGTCGTGCAAAGTCTAGGCACGTGGTGTTTTTATAAAGCTCGATGAGCAGATAGAGTGAAGGGTAGAGTTAGCTTTGCTGGTTGCTTTGGCCACCATAGAAACTCAAAGTGTGACTGAATAATTGAAGGCAAAGTCTGCCTCAGTATATACATCTTTCAGCATGTGACATATGAGATTGGATGATCGCTGAACCATAATTAGGTGAGGCCGGAGTGGACCGATGATTGTTATTCAATCTAGGTGAGCTGCAAATAGATGACAGTCAAAAAGGTGACGGGCGACGGTGGCCACCGCTGATCAAAGAAGATGATGGTGGGTGTCTTGTCAATTGGGTGTCCAAATCAGATTTGAATTGGGGATGGTGGCAGTGACACGCACTTGTCGAATTGATCCTTGGCGGTGGTGTCAAGATTGATGTGTCAATCTTGAGCTAGCGGTGGCGGCAAGATTGCACTAGCGGTTGATGTCGGCGGCTATCGCTTGATGAAGGAGAAAGCTGGCAGCTGAAGTTGTGTTGGCGGTTATCGCTGTCAGCGGCAAGTTATATTATCCTTGAGTAGGTGATAGGTTGGGCTCGTCAAGCTTGTTGCCATAGATGCCGCTAAGCTTCCGGCTCATTATTGTTGCCGTTGGAGGTGCTTGCTGGAAATGGGTGCCTGGCAGAGGTGTGATGTTGATGAAGCTGTGAGGCACTATTGCTATGCTTGATGGACTGACGTTTGTGGTGCATTGATCTTAGCAGTGCTTTGATCGAAGAACATGGCGGAGGCTCTTGGCAGAGCTTTGCTGGGCGGTTGCCACTTGGCGGTGCAATAAGCAGAAGGATCTGGTGGTGCGTCAATGTGTTTGTCGCCAACAAAGCAAGCTTCTCGTGTTCTTTCTAGGTGTCCAGAGTAAATGGCAGCATACCTTTTTTTCTTTTGTGCTCATTACCGCCGGGTATAGGATGATGTTGCCGTAAGGCTGATGCTGCTAGAGATTGCGGCAAGGCTGGGCTTGACGGAGGGATGTGACGCTGGGCTTGGCAGTGCGCACCTTGGAGTTTGGAGGTTTAGTGTTGTTGCTACTGGCTTGACGGAAGGATGTGACTGGAGAGGGATCAAGTTGGGTGTGAGGAAGTCAAAGCATAAGGCTCCGTCAAAGCCCAAAGCATGAGACTCCCTCACATGAGTGGGTGTCCAGAGTAATATTCTGGGTGACTAGAGTAAATTGGCAACCTTTTTTTTTTTTTTTAGTTGCCGTTGACCATCATGAATTGTCATCATTGAACTATCGTTGACCATCCTAGAATTGACGTTGACTGAGCTCAAGTGAGTGAAAGTGATGAAGCCATTATATCAACTTCCCTGCTAATGTTAATGTGTGTGACTGAGGGTCTTGTTAACGTTAGAGAGAAAGAGTGAGAGACACGATGTATAGCAGTTCGTCTCCCACCTTAATAGGAGACTGTGTCCACTTGAAATGTTTAACTAGTGTTTGGGCCTTGCGGCCTAATAGGATTACAAGAGTTGTAATGGAGTGTGGAATAAATGGGAAGGAGTCTCCTTTTATAGGGAAGGGAGGCTCCTTCATTTACATGGTTTTCAATGTGGGACACAAAGTCCCTTGCTAGTCTAGAAAGGTTGTTGTGAAGGTATTGGTGAGGAAGAGAAAGTGGCTTCCCGGTGAGCTCTTGGCTGCTTCTGACTACCATGGGGTAGCTTGGATGTCAGGCTATAGGATGCATGTTGCGGTTGGGTCCCACCATGACTTGAGGGCCCCCTAAGAGGGTCTTACATATGCTTGGTGACATAGTTATTTTTCCATACTAGTGGAGGTATCTACGCAATGTATTTGTGGGAAAGTCTGGAAAAGGAGTGCTGTTTGAGGAGGAACCAAATGAAAGTGAGTCTGATAGTGAAGGTGATGGGGTGATTCATTTTCTAGCTTTCCCATGATGATTTCAAAAAAGTTGTGTCTGATAACTGGAAAAATCCTGTAAACACAAATGCTCTTAAAAACTTCTTAGCAATTAAAAACCATTTTTTTGTTTTCATTAAGATTTGGAATAAAACTGTGTTTGGAGATATCTTTAAGAAAACGACTCTTCTGCATGACAAAAGCCTTAAGATACAACAACAACTTATGTTGTTCCCTAACTCTACCTATCTGCAGGATCAAGATGCTAGAGTCAAAGATGTTCTAGCTCAGATGAAAAGTTATCCTGGGACCCAAAAAGCCAAATCCAACTAGTTAACCTTGGGGGACAAGAACACCAAGTTCTTTCAAACCCAAGTTAAGATGAGAAGAAAAAGGAATCACATTACATAATAAAGACACCAATGGTT
This sequence comes from Rosa x damascena, assembly GCA_001662545.1. NCBI lineage: Eukaryota > Viridiplantae > Streptophyta > Magnoliopsida > Rosales > Rosaceae > Rosa > Rosa x damascena. The sequence goes on along the minus strand of LYNE01001073.1, from coordinate 54,137 downwards.
TTGGCTACCATTTCATTCCCTATTTTTTGCAGGACTTCAAAATGAGATTCACTAGCAGCAGCCACCCGAGTGATAGTGACATTGCAGATTTCCTGACAGATCAGGACAAAATAGAATTATTAAAACTAGTTACTGAGGAGGAAATTCGAGAGGCCTTATTCTCAATAGGACCACTCAAGGCCCAAGACCAAATGGTCTACATGCCATGTTCTTCCAATTTTCCTCTTATCGTCCTAAACCATACCAATATAGCTTTAATCCCAAAGATTGATAAACCTAAACTTGTCTCTCGTTTTAGACCAATTAGCTTATGTAATGTTAGCTACAATATAATAACAAAAGTCTTGGTTAAAAGGCTTAGACCTCTGCTAGAAAAGTGCATCTCTAAAAACTAAGGCACTTTTGCCCTTGGGAGGACTATCAAAGATAACATTCT
>LYNE01001072.1:56229-67831 GCA_001662545.1 Rosa x damascena | reverse complement strand
GGGGGTTTTCTCGTTTTCTCTCTCTAAAAATTTCTCCCCCCTCTGTTTTTAGCTGTTTTCTCTTTTCCCCGGTCAAACTTTGGACCGAAGAAAAAACCAGCCTTTCGCTATTTCTTTATTACCCGCCACCGGTCAAACTGGGGGCTCCAGCCGTCGATTGCGTGTGATTTTGGGGATCGGACGGCGGGTGTTTGCGGTTTTGCTGATGTGGGGGGCGGGTGCGGAATTACAGAAGTAGCCCTGAGGGGGACAGGGGTTGGTATGCGTACGGAATATTCGGGGGGCGGGGGGGGGTTCTTTTTGACCGGTCGTTTGGACGGTTTGTTTTTTTTTTTTTGAAATTTTGGACGGTTTGTTTTTGCGGTCAAGTTTTTTGGGCTTTTTATTTTTTTTAATTACTTGGGATCTAATTAACGGTGCTGGCTAAGAATAATAATAACTCCCTTGAGAATCGGTCACACCAGAGAAGATTAGCTGTTAAAACCTGCAAAATTTGTCAAAAATAATATATGGGAGATTACGACTACTAAATCGGGTTGCGATGACTATATAATTGATGGTATAAGTTATGAATTCAAGTCTCATAATTACCTTTCAGTCTAATTCAGTGGCTGATTTGTTAGCAGGTATTGAGATGGTTATGAGCATAGCTGCAAATTCTTTAGCTCTCCCCCTCTGATGTCATTCCTCTATTGAAAGTTGATTTATTAAATTTATCTAAGTCAAAATTAGTTGTAATTTAAGTTTTTTATCCTTTGTCTTTTGATTTCCTTGTAATAAAAGAAAAGAAAGTTAAGTTTTTTTAAATAATTTTTTTATAAGATTAAGTTGTTGGTGCATTTTGTTTAGCTTTCTTGCTAACCAGGTTTTGAGGGGGAGGGAGCACTGAGAATGCGTATAGCAATGATGGCTACGTGAAGGGGCAGTGTTGGTGTAATGATGGAAGTGCTTTCTGTCATTATAAAAAGAGCATTTTCATTTGTTTATGGCATAGGAGTAAAAGCTGATGCGTTTCTAATGGATTCGAGGAGGGTTAATTCCATTCTCCAAAATTCTTAAGAGACTTTTAATTTGTGCCCTGGTTTCTTACTCTAAGAGCATCTTTACAATGTTAGTCATTTTTGTGTTAAGTTTTAGCTAAAATAACTAAAAAGTCATTTTAGCTAGTCACTTTAGAAATATATCTGCATCAATGCTCTCTATTTTAGTTAGTTTTGAATATATATTATTGTTTAAATAAAGATTAAATAGTTTGAATATATTTATAAATTACATAAAATAACTTAAAATGAATGTTTTAAATTATAGAGAGTCTCATCTCGCTCTCTATATTTAGGAGCGAGATAGTTAAAAGTTATTATAGAGAGTCACTTAGGAGTCTGATACAGCTGCTAAAATAGATAAAAAGTTAAACATGCTCTCCAAAATAACTAAAGAGCCAAAACTAAATACCGGTATTTTGAAGAGATGAGCTTGAATTTTTCCAATTTATATATTGATTCTATGAAAAAATTGACGAATAATTAAAGTTTAAAACAAGATATAAATTAAGTAATTAAAGTGATATTTTTTAAAGAGAGTAAGTTATGTATTAAATGAGCGAAAACTAAATAGCTATTTGTGTCACTTACCCAATTCCAACTTCAACTCAAATGATTTAGAATTAGATTCATCCAAGATGGATACGAGAATTTGTGCTTGAATTGTCCAAATAACTAGTCAACGTTAACAAACATGGAATCGTCTAAATGTTATTCTAAAATAGAGATGAATGTTCACATATGGAATCATTTAACTTAATATAAAGTAAAAAGTAAACTATTTAGGCCATTAAAATCGCATGTTGAAAATGAACACCCATTTTTTTGAAATTTGTGAATATATACTCTATGTTTGTTAAAAGATAAAATATATATATATATATATATATATATATATATATAATTATATCAAATAAGTTTCAGTGCCACAAGTACAAGTATCTAAAAATGTGAAAAGAAAACCTAGTACTACTAAAACTTTTGGTTTCCTTTCAAAAAAAAAAAAAAACCTTTTGGTTCATCAGCGTTATATTGTTTTACTCATTATTTGGTTATCTCCTTTTCTTTTGGGATATATAAAATATATTAGACTCCTCACCTTGTTATCATGTGCTAATATATTTAGATGACCTAGCTCTGCTAGGGTTTGGGTTTCGGCGGCTTTTTCGTTCCGTTGTTCCTGCACATGCTTCATCTTCATGGAGTCACTATCGGGTTTTGGCCTGTACCTAGTCATTCTCGTCGCTTTCCACAGTAGCGTTGGCGGTGTGGTTGACGGCGGCAGTCGTCTGCAATTTCAAGGACGTTGGACGATGGCAATCTTGTATCGAGAATGGGCATCGTCGACATCTTTCAGTGGGTTTTCTCTCTGCCACTCATGATCTTTAGAGGTTGTTCGCGGTGGTGTTCTGGCTGACGGTGGCATCGGCTGGGTATCCTCTTCGAGCTTGGCTGTTTGGGGATTGTGGGATGTTGGGGATTCTGGCTTTGGGTCTTGTTTCTGCAGATTGGTCCGACCTCTTTCTTCGACTTCTCCACGCCGCTGGTGGACTGGCTATCAGAGATCGAGCCGGCGGTGGTGCTGGGTTGGTGGTATGGGATCACGCCGGTGGCTATGCAGAAGTGTCTAGATCTGGGATCCAAGTGATCTTTGCAAACGGGTTCAGATCTGGGATCTGGGTGGAGACTGGGCTTGGACTCTAACTCACTATTTTTGGTGGGCTGTTTATCAGTTGTTAGATTGGCTTGGGGTTCTTGTGCGTTACTGGTATTGGATTCAAGACTCATGTTTATGGTATCTGTTTATGAAGGATCATTTGCCAACACGCCCATGTTCTGACACCCTTAGCCAGCTTCGATCTTTAGGTAAGAGAGTGCCCTCATTCCGAAGCCAAATTGGTTTTGGTCAATTTGTGCGTCAAGGTTGCATGGGTAGTCAAATCACTTACTACTCAATTCACTACACGGCTGCAATCCATAGTGTAAAATCAGCGCTACGTCTCGACACTGCTGCTCTTGCATTTTTAAGTCTTCATATTTAAGATGCAATTTTTGCATCTTTTCCTTTCGTTGTTTATTTTCTTTATTTATGCCTTTTGGCATCCTATCTTTGTAATTTTTTAATTTCAATAAATGGCTGACCTCCTTAGATTCAAAAAAGTATCTAAAATTGTATATGAGTAATTAGAATTCTTTACTGCTTGTTTCAACTAGAGCTGTAACAATGCTACTCCTATTCCTTTGCATGATAATATTTTTGTCTCATTGACATCAAATCGTTGAAATTTGACTAAAATTTAATAAATCGTAAAATTTAAAATATTTGGATATGGAGGTCACCTACAAAGACCAAATCATCATGACATCAAAGGGTTTTGATAGATTCTATTCATCCATCAAGCTTACATCAATGTGAATTTCCAAACTTTGAATTCAACTAGGTCTATCTACCATTGAGGAATGCAATTGGTCTTTTTATTCAAAGCATAGTGGACAAATCTTTAAAAAATAAAAAAATGATAAAAAAAATCTTTGTTTTAGGAAATTGAAATTGGGAGAGAATAAGTTGTGTCTTTCATTGATAATATGGGCATCTTTATATAGAAGATTACAAGCATAGAATTAGAGCCTTACAAGGAAACATAATCGTACAATGATTTCTATATCTATGAAAATATCTCCGAGAATATTTATAAAACTAACCATATTACAACTCAGACAAGTAACTAGAGTTTGGGCCAAACACACAATTCAGATATACTTGAACTCTCCCCCTTGTGTCCCCCAAACGCAGTGCTCCTCTCGTTGCCTCGTCAAAAACATTGCCGAGTAACAAAAACCCAGTGGGACAAAAATAACCTCGGTCGAAGAAGAAAAATAGTACAACACACCCTTCACGTTTCAAGACCATACATGTAGACATCTCCCCCTAATGTCTACATCTCCCCCTGATGACTATGGTAATGGGAGTTCAGATAACTTCCCCAAACGATGCTACCAACATGTTTCTCGAAAGTGGATTTTAGGCAATGACTTCGTGAACAAGTTTGCCACACTGTCCTCAGATCGAACCTTGTTCACTTTGATCTTGAGGAGAGTCTGTTGTTGCTGATGATGCTTGGTGTTGTGACTTTTGATGTAGCCTTGCTTCATTTGTTCAATACAAGCGACATTATCCTCATAAATGCTCGTAGGCTCATCTTGTGGTAGACTTCAAACCACAATTGCTTCAAACATGCGTAACTATGGATCCAATCCACATACATTCACGAACTACTTCGTGAAGAGCAATAATCTCTGCATGGTTCAAAAGTATAGTAAGTAGGGTCTGTTCTGTAGACCTCCAAGATATCGCAGTCTTACTCATGGTGAATACTTAACTAGTTTGTGAATGAATTTTGTGTGGGTCAAAGAGATACCTAACATCAGCAAAACCTTCCAAAACACTAATGTTGTTTTGGGATGGGGAGAGGGAACGCATACCACAGTTGGTGGCGTCCCTGACATGTGATGGGTCCGAATCCATTGTCTCTCTGTATGGATAGAACAAACTCATTTCAATCGTACCATTTAGGTATCGAAAGATATCTATAACACCAATCCAATGGCGTCATGTTGGCGCAGAGTTATGTCTAGCTAACAAGTTCACTACAAATGAGATGTCCGGTCTTGTGCATTGAGCTAAGTACAATAATGCGCCTATTGTACTCAAGTAGGGCACTTCTGCCTCTAGCACATCTTCGTCATTATCATTCGACGAAGAGTATCCTTTTAGGATCAAGACTACAGACGATCATGAGCGTGCTTGAAGGCTTGACCTTATTAAAACGCCTAAGTGTTCTCCCAAGATCCTTCATCTCAAACTCGGATTTCAAGTGTTCAACGGTTTCCCTTAACTCCTTAAGAGCTTCCAAAGAAGATAATGTCACCAACATGAACCTCGATAGAATCTGAAACTTATCATGAAAACGCGCGGGCATATCCCTTCTCAATCAAGTAGTCACTTTAGTGAGCGTTTCAACCTCATTGCAAGCGCGCTCCATGGTTTAGAGCCATTTGACTTAGGTGAATGAAGTTCACCATGAACCTTCATGTATATTTCGTATTTAGATCCCCATAGAGATACGTAGTGACCACATTCGTAAGCTGCATGTTCAGTTATTCAGAAACTACCAAACTGACAAGGCAGTGGAGTACAAAGACATCCATTACAAGAGAATATGTCTCATCATAGTCGATTCCAGGGTGTTTTGTGAGAAACTTTGCGCCATAAGGCGAGATTACCATATATTTTTCTCATCACGCTTTCTAACGAAGACCCATTAGTTAATAGGTTTTATGTTAGGAGGTGTTGGCATCACTGGCTCGAAAAACCTTAATCTTCGTTAGAGAATCTAACTTAACCTGGATCGCATCTTTCTATTTAGGCCAATTTTTTCTACGTTGACAGTCATTCATCAACGGAGTATGGTTCGATATCATTGGACTCAACAAACTATGCGCAATGAAATGCGTGAATACATCATCAATCATGATGGATTTTTTTATCTCACGTCTCATGTACACTAGTGTATTCTTCAGAGAATTATATATTCTCATAAGTAGGTTCTGATGTTGAGGCGTCCCCCAACGATAACCTTAATCCAGAACATCCTCATGAAATGGATTTTGAGTGTCGATGATCAAAGGATTGGATTGTGCCAAAGTATCATTCGAACCCACGGGCCTCCCGAGCATCCTAACTGGGGCCATGACATATAACGCCAAAGTGCCACTCTCTATGGCGTTGGTGTCATGCCTGCCTCCATGTAGGGTGGCACTACGTCTTCTAGTAGGGACGTTCATCCTCGCAGGCATATTTGCAGCAGATATGTGTGATCTTGTCACTTTAGCGGGAATCAATATGAGACATAGTGGGGACAGGTCACGACAATTCTTGTTGTTCCTGCTGAACATTCATGTTCTTATCTCCCCCTAATGACGGGAATACTGTCTCATCAAAGTGACAATCAGCAAGACATGTGGTTAAGAGATCGCCTAGCAAGGATATGAAGTGGCGGATGATTGTTGGAGTCTCAAATCCAACGTAGTGGCTTATTCGTCTGTGAGGACCCATCTTAGTGCGTTGTGGCGGCGCAAGAGACACATAAATGACTCACTCTAGGGTTTCGAGTTTACGAATTTACGAATTTAGGGTTTCAGGGTTAAGGTTTTGTGCTGATAACGTGTTTTAGGAAATCAAAATTGGGAGAGAATAAGTTGTGTCTTTCATTGATAATAGAGGTCTCTTTATATAGAGGATTACAAGCATAGAATCAGAGTCTTACAAGGAAACATAATCGTACAATAATTTGGATATCTACGAAGATATCTCCGAGAATATCTGTAAGACTAACCCTATTATAACTCAGATAAGTAATTAAAATTTGGGCTAGACACACAATTCAGATATACTTGAACAATCTTTAAATTGTTTGATTTTTCAAGTCTTCAGACTCCAATTTGGAAACTGGAAAGTTTATTGGCTTTGCTGGGTTGAATAGAAATATCCGAATAGATTTCTAGGCCCAATAAATGTACTGCTCTCTCTAACCAACTATTAGCCCAATAAGGAAACATAGACCCGGTTTCTATGGACGCAAAAGAGCAAAGTTCGAAGTCCAAACCCAATGGTTTTACTTCCTTTTACCCAAGAGACTACTAACTACACCCAGCTTAAGAATACTCGACTTTGTCAACCACCAAAAGGTGCACACATGGTGCAACACCCAGACCTACAACATATTGGATCACTTCAGTCCGTTAAGAAGCCGCCGACAGGCAAGTCATCGGAGCATCAATTGTCGAAAATCGCTTGCTAAAACGAGGACGCTGCGGGGCATAGTCCGAAGTTCGATCAATAACTTGAAACTTCTTCCTCTTCTGGATTTGGTAATGCATAAGAAAAGGGTGGTGTTTATTTTATATTTTATTTTATTATTATTAGAGAAAAGGGTGGTCTTTTACTTCCATTAGAAACTCATTGATCAAATCAGGGCCTATTCTTGCCTGGCAATGGCCCTACTCATCTATTCAATAATGCACCAAAGTGTGCTTAAAGTTGCAAACTTCACAATCCAAGGCTCTGTTTCTCACTTTCTCGTATTGATCTCATCATGTGCCCACCGACCTCTCACTTTCTCATTCAAAGCTGAAGGAGGGGAAAAAAGACTTTCTTGTATCTATATATCATTCATGTATATAGACCGACATGAAAATCAAAATAAATCAATTTGAAGAGATGTCCTTCCTTAATGAATTTGTATTTTTCTCTTTGAAGGAATGAAGGCGAAATAAAAGTCACATTTTAATCTGTTTAGTTCATATTTAATTTTTGTATTTAAAATTGTTTGAGATAATTCATCAAATATTTTGTCATTGTCTCTTTGTCCATCTCTCGTCCCCTCAGCTTAAACACTGTTGAATACATTTTTATCTTTGTCCATCTCTCGTCCCCTCAAGCTTAAACACTGTTGAATACATTTTTATCAAATATTTTGCTCCCACAGTCCCACATTTAAAGGAAAAAGTGAAACATTGGAGATGTCAACTATTTTCATGCTTACGTAGAAAAAGAAATAGATGGAAGAAGATTCTCTTTCACCTACATCTATAATTTTGCAATTGTATGTAAATATGTGGTACATACATTATCTGTTCTATCAATTATTTATCTCAACAAACCCTTAATTCGTTGAATCTACCACATATAGCCTGTGGAATTTTGCATCCTGGTATCTGTCTTCGGATCCATCGGAGATGACCTAAGAGTCTATCATGGACTAGATCCCTCTAGCATTTGCATAATGAAGTGAGCCTTTAATTATAAGGTTCTTTTGTTAGGTGTGGCCAACTTCACACTTCGCCATTCTCTCCCACTTAGGGTTTTGGAGACATTGCAGAGTGATGGTCCTCATAAAGGAAATGATAGAGGCAGCTCCATTGATCTCATGCGGCAGTGTAATTAGCCAATCAATACCATCAACGTGAGTAGGCCTGCGTGTGCTATATAGGGTAAAATGTAGCATGAAGGTACATTGCGCGTAGCAGAAAACATATACATGTTTGCATGATTAAGCAGAGCAAAGCCAACCAGATCAACCTAACTCATATATTCCTTAACAGTGATTTTGGGAATATAATTTGGGAATGGTGCCTTATGTGACCTCAGGTACTTCCCTGCGTTAATGTTTTGTTTCACTTTCAAGCAATCAAACTATCAAAGGGATTGAATCACATACCCCTCCTCGTACTTGCACAATCTTTGATGTATGGGATCGGAGTAGAGCAATTCCGGCAAGTATTTTTGCAGCTTCCATGGTGAGAGATCGATGCCCAGCCGTATGGGCCGGGTGCCCAAAAGTAACCGCTCGGTAATGGTGAGAAGGAAAAAAGAGGGTATAATAGCATATTTAAATGGGTGGTTCTAGTTGGACCTCTAATTTAATATTTGAACCTCCATCTTTTTTCTAGTTGTTAATAGTCTTTGTCAACTCATATAAAAAAACAAACCCAAAGACAGATAAGGACAAAGAGAGAAAAAAAAATTAAGGAATTTTTTTATATTACCTATATAATTTTATAATTAACCTAAAACAATTAAGTAAAAGTAATTAATTTCTATACATTGCTCTATCATTTAATACAAAAGTAAATTCAAAACTATCTGATTTGAAATTTTCTTAAACTAAATTCATTGAATATTTAGGTGTAGTTATTACTAATTAAGATCCAATATTTAGGTGTAGTTATTACTAATTAAGATCCAATATCAACTCCTTTTAATCATATTAATCGATACATATATTACTTATTTGGGAACCAAAGTCTTTTTTAGAACTATCCATATTGCAAAACAAACAAACAAAAATTCTCAAAAAAAAAAACTATGATATGGATTAACATAAAATATTTCCCTAAAAAAAAAACATAAAATATCTTTAAAATTGTCTAATTGTTCGACCCCTCCAAGAATCACTTTCTAGTTCCTCCATTGAAAGTACACCAAAAATCTAGACAGCTCCCACACAACATTTTTTGTGGTTGAATTGATAGAGATAAAAAAGAAGAACAACAAATTGTTGAAGATATAAATTTAATTGTTCAAGTGTGTTTTGGTAAACTTAAGGAGGTGCACTCAGCTTTTTCAGTATTCAAAAAAATGAATTAGAGGTTTAATAAGCAGGAGAGGTCCAAATATCAAATTTAGAGGTCCAACTAGAACCATCCTATTTAAATAAGGTTTATAATTGCAGTTTATATGACAATTTCAATACACTAGATTTAAGAAGAAAAAAAAATTCTCTAAGGAATACAACAGAACCTCAGAATTGCAAATATTGTCAACAAGGCATAGATTTAAGAAAATTTCAAAGAAAGTATTGAGCATCAATTGAAATATAAATATTTTAGATATCGATCAAATATTGATAAAGTTAAACAAAAGTTTTAGTAATTTGGAAGAATTGTTCTTTAATCTAAATGACTCTATTTTAATTAAGTGATGATATGAACTTTAGTATTTTTTTTTTAATGGAGTACAACATTGGTTGATATACACATGATACATGCGGATGTTGCTTATGAGTTAATCCTATGTTCTAAAACTTGTAGTTTTGTTCTTTATATACCAATAGCATTATAAGCACCCGATCCCGTTCCAATGGTCAGCTGCTGACTATGGAATTTTTGCTCACTCACCGTCCGATTTCAATCGGACGGTTCACAGCTAAGTGATGAGAGAAGAGAAGAGAGTTGTGAACCGTCCGATTTCAATCAGACGGTGATTGAGCAAATGATCCCTGGTTAGCAACTGACCAGGTGATCAGGACTGTATAAGCACCTCTCATGTAATCACATTTGATACAATCTAAAATTATTATATTAGAGGATTATTAGCCTAGTATCAGATGGTATACTAACATTAGTCTATCCTTTATAATTAAGTAGAATGTCGTGAATTCAACTCGATCATGAACGATTACCTGTTGTGCATTTTCAATTTTTTGTAATAAAATTATAAAATGTTATTGTATTACCCACGATTTGCTGGAATTATTCAGGGTACCTAGCTACAGTGAGGAAGCAACTTACATGTGTATCCAGATGAAATATTTGTAAAATCCAAAAGAGGCTTTCTTTTGGTAACTAAGATGCTTCATGCTGAGCTCAAAATAATTTCATTAACATGCTAAATAAGGCTTAGGGTGAGAAAAAGCACACTCTGCACAAAATGAAGCTAAACTAAAGTATTTGATGAGTTGTTCTAAAAAAACTTGGACTAGGAGAAACAAACAAATAGAGTAGTGGGATTGCGGACCTCTCATCCCGCCCTCATCCGCCATTACCGGTGAGTGGTGGTGCACACACCAGATTGTCAATCTACTTCTCTCAGATTGACATGAACATGTAATTTGTTGATAGAAACTGCTCAAATTAAAAGACAAGTATACACTATTCTTTTGGTAGCGTGAAAGTCGTTTTCCACTTATTGAACTTCTAAGGAGGCTTTACTAGCTTATATGGTAATGGTCCCTCCAGGACTTCACAGTTTACACCACACAGAGAGTGATCTATTCACAGCAATATGAACATGCCCCACAAACCCAAATAATAGAGAGGAAAGCTAAGCTCAAAGATAGCTAGCTAGTACTACTTCTCCTACTGTGGAAGAATTGACAGATTAGGGTTTCAAGGTCGATCTGGGTAATCATGGAACCCACCCTGCATGTGATATCTACAACTGGTTTATAAACTTAGCAGGAGAGTTTGTGATAAAGTTGGGAGTCTAATTGGAATACTAGCTAGTTAATAGTTATAATTGGATGGAGATAAGATTCTTGAACTGATTACTTGTTGAAGGCCAAAAGCAATGTCCTTTAGCCGAGACTCTATGCCATGATCAGTTTGACTATGAGGAATTGCTTGATTGAAGATGTTTCCCTAGCGTCTTTGCGATATATTGCTTTCATTTTCTTGACTTTATTGCCTTCTACTTCTACAGATATAGGGTTTTCCTCTCATTATCCTCCCTTCAATAGATTAAGGCCTACGAAGTACCCTTCAATAGATTAAGGCCTACGAAATACGAAAACTTTATCGATTTTTGACTACCTATCTAAACGATGAAAAATTCCCTACTTAATTTTCTTTTTGAAAGTGAGATAAAGATTCTTATAGAATAGATTGTTTTGGTTTCTCCATCATTTAGATTTTAGTTTCTTTGAAACAGCTCGTTAGACACCTTGTGTCGTCACTTTGTGAGCCTCGTACTAGGTCCGTTGGCATTTTTCTATCCAAGTTAAGGAGCAAAGCGACTTGGACATGCCGAGTATAACGGTTCTCATTGTGACTAAGATTGTTTTAATTACTCAATTAATTATTCCTTGCGACAATTCATCAAATATTTTATTCTCATATCTTGCGGGCCTCCCATAAGCTTTCATAGCCAGTTTTCCTGCTGCTGAAGACCGGAGTTTATCAAATGACCAGGTACGAGCCAAACAAGCACCAGTTCACTGTAA
>LYNE01001072.1:32096-43225 GCA_001662545.1 Rosa x damascena | reverse complement strand
AAAAAAAAAAAAAAAAAAAAAACCTGTTGCTTTCATCCGAGTTAGCAATGACTCCAGCTACGTCCTTTAGTAATCTACAATTTGGACCTACTCTTTTTTTGTAATTTTGTGATGAATGAAATGTCCCAATGACTTTGGATTGAATTAATGGTGTGATTGCTAATCAGTGAGAGGTGCCGGTTGGCAGTTTGGCCTTCACCTACTTGCATTGCTGCATGATCGATCTCCTAGGATATATAGTTTCTTCTCCTCCATCTCAGAAGGCCAGCAAGAGAGTTGTCTTTTTTTTGAGGACTTTGATTAATTTCCTCATTATTCACATGAGTTAGTCTCTGCAGTGAAGAGTGAGAAGTATGAAGAAAATCGAATCACCAACTTGGTTCAACGTTTTGATTACCGACTTGTTTGACAAATAAGAGCATCTCCAACACAGCTTCCCTACAATTTCTCTATTATAGGGAAGCAAAAATTAAAATCTCCAAAATTTTTTTTGCTCAAACTTCAACAGATTCTCTATTTTACAGATTCCATAATTGTTCCTTAAATCCTTTCCTAAAATTTTACAGATTGTTGTAAATATAGGGAATTTTGTTTTTTCTCTCATCACTATCTCTATTTTAAGGATAATTATAGGGAATCTGTTGAAGCAAAACAGCCAAATTTTTTCCTAAAATGGAGAAAAATCAAGATATAAGGAATCTATTGGAGTTGCTCGAACATGACTTGACATATCACATTATCACTTACCATATTATTTAATCATAATACTATTAAGCCTAGTAAAGGCATAATTACCAAATTACTACCCTAAGTTTCACCTTGGTGTCAATTTACTACCCTAGGTTTTTAAAATTAGCTAATTTGCAACCCTAAGTTTTGTTTTAGCCAATTTATTACTCTTCTATCAAATTTGCTACTCTAGGATTTCAAGATTAAACAATTTACTTCCCTAAATTTTCAAAATTAGCCATTTGCTACTTTAGTTTTTCAAAATTAATCAATGTTTGGATGAAGAAATGGACAAATTAATATGAAGAAAATGTAGCAAATGATTAATTTTTGAAAACATAAGGTAGCAAAATTGACTAATTGTGAAAATCTAGGATAGCAAATTGGCTGAAATAAAACCTAGAGTAGCAATTTGATAATTATGCCTTTACCAGGCTAAATGCCATACTATGGGTTCTAATACGCCCTCGAGTAGAAGACAAGATCATGCCATCATGACTTTGGGAACAATATGGTTTTCATCATGACAAGATGCATAATACAGCTCGAATGAAGAATTACAGTAAGTTTTTTCATCTGAGCAAACGATATGTCCCTCTCCCTACCAAATGCTATGATTACATTTTGGAAGAGTATTCTTAAAAATAAAGGTCTATGTACCTAATATTGTGAATACATCTTTGTATTTGCCAGTTAAAATGAGACTAGAACCCAACTACAACTCCTACCTCATCCCACCACAATGTCACAAAAGTTAAAATGTCATCTGCAACTTGGCTACATTATTTGACTGCTAGTAGGGATCTTCTAAATGCAGCCAAGAATATGTTCAGTGAATCCAACACCCAAGACTTTACCTTGAATTGAGCCATTGCTGGCCCATTTTGTTCTTTCCTTTGAATTCTTTAATCATTACATGCCCAGAGTAATTGGAAAATACAGACATGTTTTTTGGATACCGAGTATAATGATCAGATTAAGTGGTGCATTCAGAAGTTCTCTGCAGGCAATCCTGCAACTAACTAAAACTTAGTAACTATAAGATGCAAAAAGTATATGTAATGCCTGTTAAAATCATATGCCACAAGTGGGACTGCAATAATTTGTGAGTTAACACACCAACAATGTTACCGTCTGATAAAAGAATAATAATCAAATTTACTGGTGATAAATGACATCAAATTACATTATCCACGGAAACTAAACATATAATTACCATTTTCTTTTTCTTGTGTTATCTAACAAAAAAGCCTGCATGTCTTCCCATCTTTCAGGTGCTCCCTATCCTAAATCTATATCTCCTTACATAACAGGGAATGGTGGGTAAGAAAGAAACTGCATCCGTTTGATGCAGAGAGGAAACTTGACAACAGATGGAGAATAAATGGAAAATAGGGAATTATACCTACATCGCAACAGTATTGGCTGTCAGTTGGATGCTGAAGGCAACTTCCAAAAGTTTTTGGTTGCAACAAGAACTTTCTCTCTCCCATGTGATTCTGGTTCTTTCTCGTGTATGCTAGCAGTCCACCTTACGTTATGAGCTATGCGACCTATTTTATCAATAACTTCAGGAGAGTCTCTAATCACAACTGTTCCTTCAGGACGCAAGATTCGATCCATCTCCACCAACAAATCCACAAGGTTACATCTGTAGAAAAATAAAGAAGCATGAGCATATACCATCTGCAACTGTTAAATATTGCTGCAGGAATGTAGCAAGAACCTGTAGAATCGAAGAACAGTTGCACAACTAGAAATCAAGGGTCTAATACCTGTTTTTGCCTGTACTTGGATGTTTTATGAGTGATTCAATGCCGGTTACATGAATGAAATCATAAGAACGAGGGTACGTCGAGAAAGGCTCACACCTGAGCCAAATCAAGCAAAAATATCAACTGAGAAGGGATCTAATTTAGAAAATGAATGCATAAAAAGAGATTGCGACTAGCATCTACCACACTTGGTAACACAGAGTAAATATTTTCTATTCCTTTTGTGTAGAAAACCATGTTTGCTTTGATTCCCCATTCACCAATTAGCACAAAATTCAAACCATGGGACAAAGCAGTGTTATAGTTTTCTATAAGGAAATGCGGAAATGCAACTAGAACAAATAAAAGAAACTTTTGCGGATACTGGTATCAAAGAATGGATAACACAAAAGGTGCACACTTCACATCAAGTTGTGCGATAAATGATATTTATTGTACCATCAACTAGTTATCGATGGTTACTAGGAGCATCGGTACCTGGTGAGTGGCACTAAAATACATGCAATGTGACCTGGCAAGAAACATACTGCGATCCAAGAATTCAAAACTACGTTTATTCCTTGATTGATGCTTATTATGTAAGATAGTAAAGTGAGTTGATTTTGCAGAGCACCGGTATAAGGCCTGCTCCATCAGAAGAATTATGTGAAGAAAATATTGGGGTTAAGGATATCACAGTACTCACCAATCATGGTAGAGTCCAATGAGACCTCGGTCGTAGATTACAGACAGAGTAGAAGGCTTGCGAGAAGGAACAACATTCATCACCCACACAGGGTCAGATATCAGTGCAGCAGCAAAACCTCCAAAAAGTGCATTCATGTCCATGATGTTACGCACAGCTGAAGTTCCAAGCTTCAGGTGTAGAGAGTTCTTATAGTAAGCCACTCTTCTGGCCCATCGTCGAGTGTCAGCCTCAAACACATCAACGCCATTTCTCAAGAGTGTGGCCCTTGCAGGAGGTTTGGTCAGCCTTGCTGGCCATTTTGGAATCATCCCAACAGCATATTCTCCCTTGACAGAAGATGTCCTACTCATGCATTTCTTTAACTTGACGTACCTGCATGACAATTAAGTTTATCGGTACCAATTCCACAGAATCTTTGAATAAGAATCAAGTTAGTTAAAGATCATTATGGTGACTCAACAACTGAAAATCCTATTGACACAACAAAACAAGACTTGTACAAGAATTTTGGAAACAGAAATCACTTCATACTGAGAATGGTTTTCTGAGACAGTTACCATGCATCATTTGCGTCATCTGATTCGTCACACAATTCTAGACCATATTCATTTTGGTTGGGGAGGCATGAATCTCCAGCAGGCTTTTTCCAGACAGCTGTGTTTCCATCAACAGCAATTAGATCATAACACAATGCTCTTGCAACTCCTTGGAGATCTGCCCATTCCTTGTCTTGATTAGCCCACTGTACAGGAGGACCAGAGATTACTAGGTATCCTCCTGGGCGAAGCACGCGATCCACTTCGAGGAAATATGTGGCATCTGCAAATCCAGATTACTTGACGATAAGAGCAAGTAGCAGGGAGAGAAATATTGTAAAAATATGAGAGGCTAAAGGTGAAAAGAACTCACTGTACGCAGTAAATGGGATCAAACACCGAGAGCAATGCACCAAATCAAATGAGAAAGCAGGAAAAGGTAGTCTGCGAGTGCCAAGCATGAGAGAAAATGCTGGAATTCCTCTTTCTAGGGCAAATTGAATCTGTGATTTGTGTGAGTCTCTTGGGGCAGATGACATTGCTATAATGTCTTTGGACAGAAGATACCCACCAAAACTAGCAACCTGTACAAAAACCAATTGTAATATTTGAAATGATAACTGCTAAGGTCTCCAGAAAACAGGAAAACGCTCTTTACCCCACAACCCATATCAAGAGCAGTCCGCAGAACTCCATCACTGATAGGGATGTACTGTCCAAGTTTTTCGATATATTGTATAGCTCCATCAGGGAACATGGTGCCGCCACCAGGGAAAATGAAGTGCGGGCCATCCAACATCATCCATCCCTGATGACCTTTCCTCTCTGCAATTTTGTTGTGTGGCATGTTGCTGTGCCATATCTGTATACAGATTAATATTTTTAAGATATGTGGATAAAGATCTAATAAATTGCTACTTCACGTCTTTGATATAGAACATCAAATGAAACACTCTATCCGTAGTCTATCGTTGGATATAACAGTTGAACAAACATTTCCATAACAAAGATGACTCAACATCACAACATGGTCTCTTCATTGTAATATATTTCCTAAGAAGAGGATTACAAAGACAAGCACATTCAGTCCATCTGTAGTTAAAGAAAGAAAACAAGGGAAAAGGCCTCTATTAAGCAGTTCAAGTCTCACTTATTTGGGCAATGAACCAGATGGATCGTTTGAAGAAACTTAATAACACATAAAAACAGCGAATGAGTAACATGATGGCCAACTCCAAAAGCAAAGGAATACGAGCAGTCATATTAACCAAGAGGAGAAAGCCAGAATGTGAATGCCTGTGCGGCTCTAACTATCCTCAACAAGCAACTACACCTTTTCTTTTTTCACTTGAACAATAACCTATTAGTAGCAATAACAGAGTTGTATCCCTTTCAACCATTTTCATAGTTTAACTTAATTGGCTCCCACTCCTACTCCTAATCTAACAGTAATGCCTATAAAACACAACAAATCTCAGAACATAGCTTAGCAAAAAAACACATCCAATTCAGACCAAGTAGTTCGAATCTTCGAATAAGCACATTGAAGTTAAGATAAAGCACACACCTTTTCCAAGCTTTCAGGCCAGGGCACCGGAATCTTGTACCCGTCGGGGGGCGGGATCAAGCAGAGAGGGGTCTCCTCCGGCGGAGGACAATGCCTCTCTCTGTAAAAGTTCATCTCTCTGCTGAGCTGGCTGTTGCGCCTGGGGTCCTCGCAGGGCATGTGGTCGACAGCGTCGGCGGGGCAGGCCTCGATGGGCTGCTGGTGCTGGCCTTGCTCCACCAGCGCCACCAAACGGTGTCGTTGCTTCGGATCGGCGTTGGTGGAGAGCAGCAGCGCCTGGCGACCGGAGGCGGCCATGGAGTCGCCCAAGGGGGTGAAGACGAGGAGGAAGAAGAGAATCACTATGCCGAAGAAGGCCGCCGAGACCAGGTCCAGGAGGCGCCAGTTCCGAGGGATCCGCTTCGATGCGGGCAGGTTCAGGTGGCCCATTTTGAGGATTTCGGATCCGAGATCAAATTGGCATCAAGGGTTGCCAATTGGAGGGGGTTGGGTTTCTGGGTTGTGGTAAAGATTGGATTTTGAGGTGTGGGTGGGGGAGATTTGGATGAGAGGGTTTATGAGTTCTTGCTGGGTGGAGAGTGGGGAGAGAGAGTGAGAGGTGGTGAAGCTCCCCTGTTTTTGCTTCAATCTATCATTTCTATAACTACTATTAACTAGTAGATCCTCCAAGTAATATTAATTTTTTTTTTGAGAATCAAGTAATATTAAATTAGTGTAGATGTAGATGATGAATTATTCCTCGATAGATTTTCTTTTACCTGTTTTAATTTTTTTTTAATTTTGAATTAAAATTTGAAAATGGGGTTATAAGATGTAGCTTGAACTAAAAGTAAGAAGCATGTGATGAGATTTTGTGTTAAATTTATGATGTAGGTGTATTTTTTTGCTGTTTTCAATATGGGAATAATGTGAGTCAAATTAATACATTCTCAGGCAAAGAAAGATGGAGGAGGATTAACTAACATGCTTTTAATTTTATAGAGGTTGAGTGGACCGTTATGTTTAAGTAGTCAAGTGTGTGTCAGCCTAAGTTGAACTTTGTTGTCCTAACCAAAAGCAGAAAATAATTGATTAAATTATTGGCATAAAAAATTTTGTAATGTTTTCTTTTTGGAGATCAGATCTGTTAATAAGATCGATGACTAATGAATTGGGATTTCAAATGAAGAAAATATTTAGGTAGCTTAGCACCTTGACGCCTAGCAACTCAAAGAATCTGGTTACTTGGCACTGAATCAGCAAACAAAGAACCTGGCAAAAGCTTCTACTCTGGTTAATTTGCATTAGTCATATCATGAACTTGGCCAAACTTTAACATGTTCAAACAAAGTAATGATATGATTTACACAATACCAAAGAAAGTGAAGGAATCAAAAGAAACTGATTGAAGATGTGGTGGCAGAGTGTAAGTCAGCGCCCCCTTCAAACCCGAAAGGGGTCAGAGTCACCTTCATTTATTCTTGCACAAGAAAAAACAAAGGAACGAAAGTAGCAGCAGCGGGGAAGAATGATCTGAATAATTGATGCAATCATGCAACTCATGAAAATAACTGTCAATATACAAAACATCAACCATCTAATATTGTAACTGTTGCCATATTTTCCCACCCTGGTATTCTAAATGTGCAAAATCCACCGCTAATACTAGTTGTCATCCATGCGGATGAAAATGCCAAAATAACAGTGCACAAGCAAGGTTGGCCAGACTAAAACATTGTCCGCAAAATAAATTCAGGACTTCTTTGATTGCTTAAGATTGATTTCGTGCTTGATAAGATTTACCCTGAGCAGCATCGACTTCACATCCCGATCAAACTCATTCCCTGTCTGTAGGGCCCGCTGGAAAGTTGCATTCCTTTGATCCGCATGCCGTGCATATAGAATTTTGTTGTGAGAGTCTATACGAGCCTGCAGTGACATAAAGAGTTGGTTCAATAAAGAACAAACAATTACACATGTATAAGACTGACTCTAAAGTTCCACATCATCCCAGCCCAAACTTTTACCACAGAGAAATACAAAAGAAAAACTGATTCTAGACTAATTTTAAAAACTGTCAGTCATGCTCTTAGAGGTCAGGTATAAAGGCCGGTCGCCATGTTGCTTATGCAGGTTAACCAATATATAGAAAATACAAAGTATATTTGACAAACGGGCATGAACCTAGTTTCTAAATTTTTACTGTTTGAAGCTACAATAAGTCGAATACGATTAAAATAGCATTTCAAACCACACCTGAACTTGGTTGTCGGTGATCAAAGCTTCAAGTTCTTTCTCCAGCCCAGCAACATCAGTTTTGAAAGCATTGGCCATCATGTTTAGATCTACAGACACAAAGGGGTGTGTGTACTGTATAAGGGCCTTGTTGCGGATCTGGTCATAGAGTGTTTCAAGGTGGTCATGCAAATGGATGTCCAGCAACAAGTTAGCTTTGAGATTCTCGAGGTAGTCCAAGCATGAAGCATAACGGCTACAATAGAAGAGAAAACAAATGTTACTGAAACTAAAATAATTTGACATAAGATATCAGCTCCACTACGAATCCCTTGATTAAAATCAGTTGCACTGGCATGCCTTTATCAGATTCAATACTAACAAGGAATTGGATCGTGTCCAATGCCAATTGATGAAGATGTTTGGAACAAACAAACTAAAGCATGATTCATATATACATATTTCAATATATTTCTCAGTAGAACTTGGACATTTTTGCACCATATAGTATTCTGCACATCGAAACTACGTAAACCCAGATGATGGATAGACAATACAGGGCAAGATCAAACTAAAAAATATACCATCACAGAAGATTACCTCGAGTAGAAATCATTGATGATCTCCCTTATTTCAGGCACCAATTCTAAAAAGTTCCGGAAATTCAGGTTGTCTATAACTTTGTTCTGTCAAATAAAAGCAGTTGATGAGAAAAGACAGTAAACAACCAAAAAAGAACGAAAGAAAATAAAAGGAAATAGTCATGCCTTCAGCTCCGTTCGGTCAAAACTTGCAAGTGCACAAAGCCCACCATACGTTGCAATATCTTGAGGTGCAATGACTTCATTGTAGTGGTTTCCTAACTCATGCCCAGTTTCCAAGAACTGTATATGCCACAGTGAATAACATAGATTAAAACAATACGTCATAACACCAGGATAGCTCTCCTACAGTCTTAGAATTCTCACTAGAACAACAGATAATGGAAGGCATAGGTTCATTTAATTCTATCAATGGAGGTTCAAATGATATGACTATATAATGGGTTTGATTGCACCATTTATATCCGACAACAGACTAAGATTTTGGATAACAAGGAACCATTTTGAAAATTAGAGGACAGGCAACAGTAAATCAGCAACAATTATACCGCAAGCTCTTCCTGTAAAACACAGACACACACACACACACACATGTACTCATATCACTAGTTCCTCAAGTGCTATTGGTCCAAAAAAGAGTTGAGCACATGCTTTAATATTATAAATCCTATCACCATACCAAGCACAGACAGACCTAAGCTCTTAAGTTAAACCACAAAGCTACAAGAGTTTTCTTATAAAAAGGAAAGCAAACAGACGCAACACTGAACAGCCATAATGTAACTGCTAACAAACCTTACGAGCAGCAAGCTTGTATTTCTTAGCTTCCAAGAGAGCCAATCCAGCAGCACAGCGAAGTTTTGCAACAGTAATTGTGTCCAGAGCTTCTGGTGTTTGTTCTGCTTTGCTAACATAGCTTGCGACATGAGTAAATTGACCCATCTCTATGCTGACCAGAATGGAACACATGCACATATGAACAATATGCTTTGATGTAGTACAATAATCACGAGTACGAACATAGTTCTTAAAAGCATCCCCCAGTTGCCCATGAGAATAATGAAAATCTCCAAAATCATTGTAGCCCATTCTTATGCTTTCTTTGATCAGATTTGTCTGCAGAAAAGCATTTTAAGGCAGAATGAGACATCATAGAAAGAGCTAACGGGAATTCAAAAAACTGCACGTATTTTAATACTTAGGGGTATGCAAGCAAAAAAGAAATACACATACAACCCATCATACAGAGACCATTAAAGTGTGGTTTTTCTGGCCACTAAATATAATTAAAGCATCAAGACCTCAAAATCCAGAAAGTTTTTTTCCGACAAAATAAGTTCAAAATATAAAGTTGCATTTGGCAACTTCAACTTTGGTCCTAGAGCTGATTTTTTTCAGCTTGTTGACAACACCAAAGAACAGTGATCTATTTCAATTAAACAAAAATCATGAATCCATGATCCAGGATGCCTGTTCTAGCATAAAAGCAAAGTCGACCACCTCCTCATCAACCAGAAATTAACGTTCTGACTTCTAGAAAAAGAAAAAGAATTCATTCGAACCCTTCTAAATCTTTCCACTCTCATCCACCAAAATATGTGCAAAAAAGCTAAAATTGAGGAGTGATAACCAACATTGCCTTCAAGACAAACAATTGCATGGGACTCTTTTCTACCTGATTAAAACACCTCATCCCTAAGCAGAGTTGTAGACACAGTATAACCCTAAAACAAAAAATTCTAGCAAACACATTGCAGCAAAATTCTTCTCTCATATAAGCCTCTCTCACACTCTTCCACACACAGCGGATGCGAAACCACGCACAGCATAAGCAATACAAAGACAATTAGGCCACACATCACAATAAACCCAGCAAAAGCCAGAACCCAAAGCAACAAATTGATAATAGATAACCCTAGAAATTCAACTGAAACAGAACCACAAGAAAAACAAAGCGAGCAATGAGGTGCGTACCCTGTAAGCATTGAGCTCGTTCTCAAGCTTCTCCCTTTTCTGCTCGGCTCTCCTATCCACAGACTCGCACCAAGCCAAGTCCATCTGATACTCCGGCCCCAACCTCCCATCGATCCTCTGCGCCACGTCTCTTAACCACTGCGTGTTCTCGCCCTTCTTGATTTCGTCGTAGGCCATCCGCAGCGCCTCCAGCTCCACCGCCTCGTTGCCCCGGCTGTGGTCGGCGATGAACAGCAGCCGCGAGATCTTAGTGCGCCCGCTGTAGAGGCTCGCGTAGGCCTCCACGTCGAGCGGCTCGCCGGAGATGATGGGACGGTTGCGCTTCTCGTCTTCCCCCCCGTCGCCGTTGGCATAGATCTCGTCGTCGATCATCGGTCCGGAGGTCTCGTCGTCGGCGTCCATTTGCGGTGGAATGTGTGGGAAACCCTAGCCGGGATTTGGGAAATTTCGAGGGACCTGAAGGTGGTGGTGCTAAGAGACTGTTCTACTGCTCTCTCTCTCTCTCTCGTACCACCGTGTATAAGGAGGGAGATGGGCTGTGGAGCGAACACACGACGTCGTTTCGGTAGTCTGTAACTTTTTATTTTATTAAAGGCTTTAGATCCTGGACTTTCGGATTCACAAGGCCTTGGTCATGAATTGGGCTTTTCACCATAAAGTGGGTTTTGGACCCTGGGATTAGGCAGTAGCTCTTGCTTTTTGGGCTTGAACTTTAGTGTACGTAAGGCTCTGGCATTAACTTGGTGCGGTTGTATTGACTATTGAGCAATCAATCTTTCGTTTTCCCTCAGACAAGTGAAGTTGAAGTGATAAAATAGAGTGTTGGAATTGCTCCTGTAAAAATTATGCATTGCACAATTTTGACTTTATGAGAGAAAAGGGGAAAAATGTTTTACAGTACTTTGCCTGAGTGAGACCAAAGTTTGATTTCTGATTGAGACTCAAAAACATAAACACAGTAATAGCTAGTTTATTCTCGATTTCACAATCATGATTCACGAATTATGATTTTTTTATTTTTCAATTCATGTGTTTTTTTTTTTT
>LYNE01001071.1:68306-78719 GCA_001662545.1 Rosa x damascena | reverse complement strand
TTGGACTCTTCGCATTTTGGTGCAACTAGAGACCCTAACTGACAGGACCCGCCCCGAATTCCACCTTGGAATCAGAAGTGGCCCTGCGGGACCCACTTTTAAAGAAGGTTTACCAAAATTTCGGCATAACCTCCCTTAAAAATGGACAACCCAAAAACCTGTGGAAAACAATTTTTATATCTAATAATCCAACCAACCCAAACTCAAATTAAATAAAAGTGTATATCAAGTACTTCAAGTCTAAGAAACTCCAATTTTTAGGATACTACAATCCACAAGGTTAGGTCGTAGACCTCAAATATAAATAATTACAAGTCTGGGTCATAAATCCCATAGTAATCAGAGCAATTCTAGGAACATAAATTAACATAGAGTGCGGTAGGTTAAACAGGTAACCTACGAAGGTCATGACGGAAGCGGATGCGGTCACTATGGCTCACTCCTCATCGCCGAGCAGCAATACTGAAAACTAGGCATTTGAAACCTAAGGGCCCAGGGGAAAAGTATTGAAAAACACGTTAGCGTGAGTGGACAAAAATAAACAGTTCTAAACAAAACGAAATTTATACTTTCCCCATTTAATTCTTAAAGAAAATTCCCGATGCATGCAATGATTAACGAAAGTAAAACAAGAGGTGTTCCGCTCATGAAAACCGACTAGCCCCGCTAGTCACAAACGATTAAAAGAAAAGGTTGAAACTCTTTCATTCAAGAAAAATAAAACCAGCCCCGCTGGCTAAAATAAATCGGACTAGCCCTGCTAGTCGAAAATAGTATAATGAGTAGGGGAAGACGATAACCATACGAGTGAGCCTCCCAGGCTCGGGTGATAGCCTCCCAGGCTAAAGTACTCCCATTACTCCCGTAATATACTCTTATGCCACTAAGTGTAGCGATAGGATACTGGGCTTCAGAATTACTGTCACAAAGACAGTAATCAGCGCCACAAAGGCGGAGGACTTCGGTGATCCCATCACCTCGCCACAAAGGCGGAAGATCAATGCTAGCAATGATAATAGTCACCCAAGGTATGGCAAAAAAAATCCGAAAACCTCATAAATCCATAAAACTTCCCCAACTCTCGTAAAAGAACTCCCATGACGTGTCCCACACGCCAAAATAAACTCAAATCAATAAGTATAAATATAATATAAATATTATAAATCCGGAAATCCCATCGGAAATAAATAAATAAAAGTAGATAGGCGTAATCCAATGGCATGACCCCGCACGCCATAAAAATCTTCAATTAAACAAATAACCAAATCCGTTTCCGAAATTAACCATATTCTCGAAAAGTAATACGATAAACAATTTAACATTTCGGAAACGATATATAAATAGATAAAGAAATAAATAAATAAAAGCATGCATCATTCTTTTGAAAAATAAAGTCCACTCACAGAGTACGGCTAATCCTGCCATCGATCCGAACCCTCCTCGAGGGAATCCTCCTCACGTCCTGTACGATATAACGTTCGTAAATCAATAATTACAGGACGGAAATTAATTTCACGAATATTATAAATTGAAATTTAAAGCGTCCCCCGTTAACATCCACCTCCTAGATGTACATCGAATTCATCCGAACATTCCATTAATAATCATTCGTCGATATACAAATTCTAGAGTGAATTCGAAGGAAGTTCGGCTATCGAATTCACGTAAATCAATAATCAACAATTCATGCTCAATTGTAACTTCCTCCAATTTCCACCAAACTTCATGTATAAGCTTCTATAATCATTAAAGAATTTATGGAACTAAAACGGTAATTAAAATGTAGTTCTACACCCCACCACGCGCCACCCACAGTGGCGGCGCGTGGGGCCCACGCGCCGGCGACTACTAGCTCCGATGGCCACCAAATTCCGGCAACAACATCATCTCAACAGACCCAACCATTCTCTCAACTACTACACTTTCCAATTTTACCTTTAAACGCCCCAAAATGGCCGGTGAAGAAAACCCAGAAAAAGCCTCCGAACCCTAGAAATGCAAATCGTTAATTCGACCTCTACAATGCAAATTGGAATGAAATACGTTAGGGGAAATGATCTCCATCAAAACCCGAACCTTCGACGTTAACTTTGTGGCCGGAGGTGGCCGGAAACGGCTGAAATCGGCGAAAACCCCAACTGTAGCCGGAGAGGATTTTGCTTCGATCCGAGCTTTTCCGGCCAAATCGTCAAAATTTAAGGTCACCAGGGTGTTGGGAGGGAGGAGGCGCTCCTATGGTAGCCGGCTGCATGCCGGTCGGTGGCCGGAAGTGGAGAATCGGAGGGGGAAGAGAAAACCCGAAAGGGAGGGAAGAGAGATCGGGGGAGAAGAGAGAGAAAGAGGAAGGGTGGGTTTCCGGTTTTGGAAACCTACCCTGGGTAACTTGCCATATTTAACAAAAATTTTACTATAAACAGTAAATTCCGTAATTCACTCATAACTTTCACATACGAACTCCATTTTTTACGTACCACACATCCACGGACTCGGTTTAACGTCGCCTACAACTTTGGTGAACAAATTTTTTTCCAATTTTGACCCAACAAAAAGTCAACTTCTAGCCCTCCCCCTAAAAGGTAAAACTATAACCTCGAACGGTAAACCATAAAGTAATTCACTTGGACACAGTAAAAGGGTAAATTAGATACGGGGCGTAACACTAACAAGGCTCTAGATTGTCCCAATTGAGTTTCTACGACCCTTGATCCGGAGTAGGAATACCCTTTAAGGAATCTATTGACCCATGAGCCTTGAAAAGCCTTGGGTACGGTTCTTGATGTCATTATGAATTGAATGACTATTGTCGGAATATATTTGTGCATTAGATTTGGCTAGGAGGATACCCTAGTGACCTAATTTCCATATCTTGTTAAGTTTCTATTATCTTTATCTTTAGTTGCAATATTAATTTTCAATTGTCAATTTTTATTTTTCAAAATCAAAAATCAAATTTCACAAACCACTTTCATTGTCCATACCATTTGGTTGTGAGTTTCCGCATTTATTTGTGGTTCTCTTGACCAATTTTAGGCTTGGTTGTTCCGAGCCGGGCATGTAAATAGCTTGGTGCTATTTTTCTAGGTTTTGTTTGTTAAATTGTTGGTGACTTAGTAATCGGCATAACCAAGGATTAAAGTTAGCTTTTCAATCCCCGTGGTACGATAATTTCGGGTTCAAATATTTCCCACTTCTTTGATGACCGTGCCCTTATTGCGCGTAAGTTGCATTTTAGCACTCAAATCAAATGGCGCCGTTGCCAGGGATTAAAGTGTAATAGCTTTAATCCCTTGGTTTTTGGTTGTTAGGTTACTTGCATTATTTTCTTAGTTTTAGTTAATTTTTCTTTGTTTGTTTAAATTAAAAAAAAAAAAACTGTTTCTTTGTTTTACTTTTCTTATTTAGATTATTTCCTACTTGTGTGTTTGTTTGTTAAGACATTGTGATTATTTCTATCGAAGTGACGGGCCTTGTATTACTTTGTAGTACATGTAAGCCATGAGCATCGATAGCGATCGTCACTTGCCTTGACTTGTTTGCTAGCTTTTTATTAGGTTTCCTACTTAGTCGTTAATTTCTTGAGTTGTGGGTTTTCATTATTTCTTTGCTTTTGTTATTTTATTTTCTTGTTTAATTGTTGTCTTACTTTCTCTTCTTAACCCCTCTCATTCATTAAAAAAAAAAAAAAAGTGAAATTTGATTCTCATTGCCTATTTTGTGAATTTTAGAGTACTCATTACGTGGTCTCATTTTTGTTCCAAGGTGTATGAACGAAGCATCTTCTTCATATCAACCGATCACTCTTAGAAGCGGAAGGATATTGAGTGAGGATACTAGAGGGAGAACAAGAAGGAGGATCCGAAGGCCATTAGTGACCGAGAGTGCTCCACCTCGAGTTCTTGATCAAGAGAGAGTACCTCTAAGACATTCACAAGGAGAAGTCAACATGGGAGACGCACAAAATCCTCCCCAAGGCAAGACTATGAGGGAGTACACTAGCCCCACTATTGTTGATCACCCTTCTTGCATTGTACTCCCTCCATGTGAGCATCATTTTGAGATCAAGCCCACTACCTTGAACATTCTACCCACATTCCATGGCATGCCTCAAATAATCCCTATGATCATATTGCGGAGTTTGAAAAAGTGTGTACAACCGTTCAACTACATGGTCTCAACCCCGATGGCTTGAAGCTTAGATTGTTCCCTTTCACACTCAAAGACCATGCAAGGAAGTGGTTAAGTAAGTTGCCTCCTAGATCCATACGCACTTGGGTTGAGATGCAAGAAACTTTCTTGGGAAAATATTTTCCTCCTTCAAGAACTTCCAATGTTAGAGATGAGCTTGTTGCATTTCGACAACACCCTCAAGAGAGTTTCCATGAGTGTTGGGAGCGCTTTAAGGATCTTGAGATGTCATGTCCTCACCATGGGTTAAAGAAGTGGTTTCTTGTGGACAAGTTCTATAGAGGATTGATGGCGGACCACAAAGGGTTGACACTTTTAGTGGTGGAACTATTGCAAGTAAGCTTCCCGATGCCGCTTGGGACACATATGAAGAGCTTTCTCTTAACTCACTTCAATGGGATGATCTTGATATGAGAAGACGTCAAGTGCATAACAAGGAGAGTACACCTAGCCGAGGTGGTATCTATGAGGTTCAAGGAACATCATCCGGGCCTTCTATGCATGAGTTCAAGAGGCTAGAAAGCAAGATTGACCAATTTCTAAATCAAGTAAACCGGAATCCTCCTCAAGCCTAAGTCAAGATGGCAACTTCTACATCATGTTTGCTTTGTGAGAGTCTAGCACATTCCACTCAAGAGTATCACTTATCATCCAAGTTTCCGGACTTTATTGAAGAACAAGTGAACCAAGTGGGTAATTTTGTGCCAAGGAACCAAAAAAATGATCCTTACTCTAATACTTATAACCCCGGTTGGAGGAATCATCCCAATTTTTCTTGGAGAGATCAAGGAGGTTCATCTAGTGCGTTTCAAGGTGGAAAGCAAAGCTTTAGAGGTGGCCAAGGTCAAGACTCATCCAATGTTGCTAATTATGGCAATGCACACCAAGGAAGCACTCATTTTTCACAATATGGTCAACATGGACAGCAAGCATATGGGTCTAATTCTCAAGGCCAATCTACCTCAAGTCAAGGATTTCATGGTCAAAACACCCCTCCCGGGTTTACACAAGGTGTTGGCTATAGTGGTAGCAAGTTTCAAGGCAATCCTAGCTCATTTCAAGGCCCTCACCAAGGCGAGAACTACAATTCCCCTCCTATTCTTCAAGGCATTCCTATTCAAGCTCCAAATGAACCAAAGAAGCCTAATTTTGAAGACTTGATGGGAGAGTTTCTCAAGGTTCAAACTTCTACTAATGCGGAGACCAAGCAAAACATCTCTTCACTAGTTCAAGGGTATCAAACTCTACAACAAGGCATGGCTAGACTAGAGGTACAAGTGGGCCAAATGGCTACCAATATGAGTGAGAGACCAAAGGGAGCCTTACCTTCACAACCGGAGCCAAATCCAAGAGGCCAAATCCGTGAATGCAATGCCATTACCACTCTACGTTCGGGGAAGGTATATGATAATCAAGTTTACATGCCCACATCTTCTAGTTTCCATACAAATCCTTTATTTGATGACGATGTTGATTTGCATTCATATGGGGCCAAGAGGGAAGAAAATGTACCTCTTGGCCATGTTGTTGATGATCAATTGCATACACATCATGATTCTTTTTATCATAAGGAGGATGGGACCGGGAGGGAAGAAAATGTACCTTCCGGTAAATATGGAGTGGGTGATGTGACTTTGAATGCCAAAGGAAGAAATAAGGGGGTGGATAAGGTAGCTGGAGGGGAAGAAAATGTACCCTCCGGATAAGCTATTCTTGGTAAAGGTTATGGTTTCTTGTCCTTCAAGAATGATGCAAGCAAATATGGTTTGATTGATAGTGGCAAAGAAAGGGCCATGTTGAGAAAGAACACTACTAGGGATGAGGATGTCTCGGACCCTAAATTAGATGGTGAGGCCATGAAGGCTAGGGACCCATCTACGGCCGATAACACCTCTAGGAAGGTTCTTGATGACATTAGAACCACCACTCATGAGTTTAAGTCATCTACTTCTAGAGAAAAAGGGGTGTCGATGGTGTTGATGCGGCCTATGGGCTCAATGTTGGCGATCACGGGTGGTGGTTGATGCACCTTGAATTGCTCCATCTTACCATCTCGGTACAAGGTCTCAATGGCTGTTTTGAGGGCGTTGCAGTTATTGGTATTGTGCCCGCTTTCCTCGTGGTATTTGCACCACTTGCCGGTGTTTCTGGGCTTTCCCGTCCTTGGGTATTTTCTTAGGGGCGGTGGCGGGATCTGATCCTTGCACTGGTCGTATATTTCCTCGTATGAGGCCGTGAGGACTGTAAACACTGTGTACCGCTGAGAGGACTCCGTCTGTTTATTACGGTTATCCCCTTGGGATGAGTGGTTGCCCTTATTGTAATGTTGGTCCCTCTGTCGCTTGCTCTGGTAGTTGCCCTGTTGCCACTCTCTCTTCTTATCAGTTGGGGGCGCAGCAGAGGTTTTGCTAGCGGTTGCCTGATGGCTGGCGGAGGGTTGGGTGGACTTTACAGGTGTTGGTGGTGGTGGTGGGGGGAGGGGGTTTCTCCATATGTGATGAATTCTTCTTGTGCATGGATGACAGCCTCGCTCATGACTTGGTTGTAAACGGCATTTGGATGGTTGTAATTGAGGTGATAGAGAAATGGCCCTTTGAGGAGTCCCTACTTGAAAGCTGCCAGCGCCATTGTCTTATCAAGATTGCGGCACTGGAATGTTGCCGCTCGCCACCTGGTAACAAATGCCTTCAATGTTTTCTCCTCCCCCTGCTTGAGGCTGAACAGCTGAGTTGTACTGTGGTGTACGGCGGCCAATAGTATGAACCGAGATAGGAAAGCATTTGATAGGACATGGAATGAGTCAATGGATCCCGGCGGGCACTCAAAAAACCAACTCATCGCCTCACTATCCAGCGTTTCGCTGAACTAGTGGCAGAGGGTGGCGTCATCGAATCCCTTGTTATTGGTGACTTTTTTGAAGGTGTCCATATGGACAAAGGGGTCAGTCTTGCCGCCGTAATGTGACATCTTTGGCGTCTTTGCGTGCGCCGGGCGGATGGCATGCAGAATGCCGGCGGTGAATGGTCCTGGCCTGGATGCAAAGAGTGGATTTGGTATTGGCGTTGGGGCGCCTGCCTCCTCTCGGATTAGTCTTTGCTCTAGTTGTTGCATCCGTTCCAGTATTAGGGCAGTTGTGTCTCCATCGGGTCCCGCCTGGATGTTCCGCTGAACCAGCTCTCGCCTGGGGGCAAGTACATTACCCTCGGTTCTAGCCCTGAGTGCCGAGCTGTTGGTGTACGGTTCTGACTCCGCCTCCGGCTCCAGCATTAGTCAGGGCGGCGGAGGTAGTCCCATTCCCCGTAGCTCTGGTGGGTTCAGTAGTACCTACATCTGTATGATTGGCCAGGGTACCAATCCGCCAGTGTTGGGTTGACTTCGTCTGGTGCTCCGCGATTGTTCGCTTTGCGCTGGGTTGGCGTTTGCCTCCAGCGACTTCTTCAACTCATCAAATCTTGACATCAGCGTGGCCACCGGCTTTTGGGCCTCGGCCTTTTCTCTGCACTCCTGCTCGTGTTCTCTATTTGCCTTGTGAAGGTCCGCCAGTTCCAGCTCATACATGGCGGTGAGGTCCTGTACCGGTGGGCGGCTGCCGCTTGGTTGAGCCTCCACTGTAGTTTGGGTTGGCGGGATCTGGGGAGTAACCTGGGGTTCCACGCCGGGGTTGACCGGTGTGCTAAATAATGCATGGCTAACGTTAACCCCTGGGTTAATGTTATCAGCGGGGTTGGTGGGATGAGGGTTGGCGGACTGATCCGCTTGCTCCTCAGCGTTTCCCCCGCTACCGTTAGTCATGGTGGTTGTTGTGGTGGGATGGCCTTTTGTTCAAGGGTTCCCACAGACGGCGCCAATGTTAATGTTTAAAGTTCAGCGGTAGCTAAACCTTTGCTAACGCTGGTCCGGTGGGTGGACCGATACTTGTGGTGTTCTCAAAGCTTCCGCTACCTGTCAAGTAAAATACAAAGGGCATCAGAGGGAGACCGCGTTGGGCGGTCTTCTCTTCTCCGATGCCTAAGTTAGTCAATGTATTTATATTGACAAAGTAATAGTAGGTAAGTATTGAATGCGTCATTAATGAGGAGAGAAGAGAGAACCTTTTATAGGTGAAGAAGGAGCTGATCTTCTTCATGTTTTTGATGTGGGACTGATATGCTTCAGTCCCCAGCTTCTGGAGCTTCTGATGCTGTCTTGGCGCGGCGCGTGGCGGTAGCCTGTTTGGCTGTGTTCCCTTAGGTCACTCCTTTGGCGGGAGTCGGTACTGCTGGCGGTAGCATGAGCGTGGCTCATTATAGATAATTATGCTTGCAAATGCCTATCTAAGTACACTTACTCTTAAAGTGGGTCCCACAGGGCTACTCAAGTCAAGATGAAATCTGCGGTAGGTCTTGTCAGTTTGTCCATCACTAATTAACACATGCTGTGTGTTTTGTAAATTTAGCCTACCATATATTTCTTACAAACTTTTTATACATGTCTATGTAAAGTATTGGTACCATTAAAAGAAGAATCAGCAACAATGTCAGTGCCACAATACCTGCATTTTGCGCGATTCTCAAATCGGACTTCCTCATTCTTCCCATCTTTTTCAATGTAGGGTGGACTGTCATACTTTTCGTTGTACTCCCACACCCACGAGGACACGACCTCGAGGCAGCCTTCTTTATTTGCCTTTCTCTTTTTCTCTTTTTCGGCTTACCCCGGGATGTCTGAGTTGGTGCTCTTTCTTTTTCACCTTCTACTGCATCTTTTGGTTCCTTATTCTCACCTTGTTGGGAGACGGCAACAATCTCATGATTCTTATTCCTATTTCTTCTATCAGCTTCTAGATCTTGAGAAGCTGTAATTGCAAGTAATGATAGAGCTGAATCTGATGGCTCGAATTCGATGAAGTTGCCATTGAGAGAGAGGAGTTGGTTACTGAAATTGAAGAAGAAGAAGAGATGAGCTGATTCTTGGTCGAAGAAGAAGAGAGATGAGCTTATTTTTGGTTGGAAAAATGGAGAGGTCGAAAGGTGGAGTCGGAGACCTCTAAAACTGATGTTGAATTAGGGATTTCAATTTTCTAATAGGGATTTAGGGTTTAACTTTTGTTATTCATCAATCAGCACCTATTGCCATGTCGATACAAAGTGTATAGACTCAGAAAGCTGACCTTTTAATGGGAAACATGTGTATTACTTCGGGTTTTCCAGTCCATGAAGTCATCCAAAGTCAAGAATCAAGACTGACCCGAAAGACATTCGTACTAAGACCGAACATGCCCAAAAGCAGTCAATTAATGGATAATATTTTATTTATACCCGATGGAACCGGCCAGTCCAGATCGGATCGGTGCAGTGCGGTTTTGTAAGTTTGATTTCATTTGTGCCCAGCCCTCAAATCTGTACAAGGTTGGTTCTCCATTGATTTATGGATAATATTTCAATTAATATGTATTGATAATTGAACTACATTATTTAGCCACAAGAGATCGGTAGAGTGTTGCATGTCCTTCAGTTTTTGAATACTAGTCTCAATCGTACTGTCGTGATTGTTTATGTTCATGCATTCTGCTTTCTTTTTGGTATTTTGTTCTCTTATTTTGAGAAATAGATTATATATTAGAGAATGTTACAATTACTTTCATAGACATTCAGATAAACAAATTGAGCTATTTAAATTATTTAGACATTGTTAAGATGAGAATCTAAGGCGGATGAAACTAAGAGATGTACCAGTCAAATTGGGCTTCTCACTATTTGATGTTGAAGAACATATCAACATTATCTCACAAGTTAGTACTGTCTAATAGTTCTGTTATTTAAGTTGTGATATGATCAATAAAATGCAGCTATATTATTAGTATCTTATATATCCAATGACCTATCTGCTGGAATCAAGTTGTACTTGCAATTCATTGAATGGCAATATATAATGCAGATTTTGATAAAATTTACAGCGGGATATAATTTGCTTTGTTTCTATTAATTTAGAAATTCTGGTAGGACTTTAAATATACAAATGTGTGGTTGAATGCATTCATAACACAGGCGTGTTTACACTATGGGAAAATTTCACAAACAGTACACCAAGTAAAGACTACTAATAATTCTTATACATAAAGTTCCAAACCAAACATTTCAGTACACGAAATCTGAAACTCGACCCACTATCAGTGCACGACGTCAATTTTTGACACCAAAATGTCCATTATGCCCTCAATTTTTTTTTTAATAATTTTTTTTCTTTTTT
>LYNE01001071.1:53707-68230 GCA_001662545.1 Rosa x damascena | reverse complement strand
AAAAAAAAAGAACTGATGGCATAATGGACATTTTGGTGTCAAAAATTGACATCGTGTACTAATAGTGGGTCGAGTTTCAGATTTCGTGTACCGAAATATTTGGTTTGAAATTTTATGTATAAGAATTATTAGTGGCCTTTACTTGGTGTACTGTTTGCGAAATTTACCCTTACACTATTACTGTAACTGAGATTCATGTGATTTTAGTCCGCTGCAATGTGATTTTGGAACACTAGTGTTTATTCTTATTCACTATAATGTTCTTAAGTTCCTTTAGTTAGACATCATTGACAGATTAGTCCATATGTGAGTGTATGTATATATATATATATAGACACACACACACACTGTGACGCCCCGATTTTGCATCTCCTCAAATCGGTCACATTACAGTGTCGCGAACCATTAGGAGCATAAGCTAAAAATAGTTTAGCCTGACTCCTAAAGATACGCAAGGCATTTGAATAAGATTTGACATAAAATTACTTTGAGATGGAAGGTAAAATCGATCTAGAAGCGTGAATATGAATGAGGTGAAATTGAGAAGACTTTTGGTGCAATAACTTGTTACGTCGAATACCAAAATAAATTCCATTTCTAAAACCAAGTTTCGAAGTTGCAAATCATTGGTCCGAGTAATATTAATTGAGAGCAAACAAGTAACAGATTTCAAGAAGATTGGAAAGAGATAAGCTGATCAATTTGAGTAGAATACCAAAGGAACTTAGTATGCAATTTTTGAATCAATAACTTCATAGCAAACACATAACCAGCAGAAAATAATTGAAGAAGATGTTCTGATCAATTGTTACAAATTTACTACAAAACAAGGAATTATGAAATAGGTAGAATCATGAGATAGATAACAGGATTTGGAATCCACAATCCAAAACCTGTTAACGGGAACAACTTTTCAACAATACACAAATTTGAAATTGAGAGAAAGCATGCCACACCCATCGCCAATCCTAGTTGTCCCGTCTTCGTGCACAGTACCTGCAATCACACAACTATTGTAGGGATGAGCAATCGTCCTCACTGGCCCAATATGGCTCAACCCTAGCTAGGTTTGAAAAAAATTGTAATATATAAACATAGGTGCCGGCGAGTAAGTAAAAACTACATATATAGATAAAATCCACATTGAAAACATTTTCTGTAAACTCAAATATTCAGATATCCGATTAACAAACCTGATGACTGATCATAAGGCCAACTACACCCTTACCACGATTACTATCGTTTAAACTGGCAAGGCGTAGCCTGAGTGTCCACTTACGTCGTATCACCTAGAAGCAGTGCCACACCTCAAAGGATGTCAGACACTCTACCATCCATACGGCCCCTCCGGAGGTTTAGGGGATCTAAGCCCAAGGAACTCGCTATGCTCCTCTCACTCTCAGGTCACCCTCATTATCTCAAATAAGAATAATCATAGAAAACCAATTTTCAAACTATAAAACAATATAGAAAACCACTAACTAGGGCGAGTCCCCCTACCTGGAGTCCAAATCTAAGCGATGTTGGGTGGATAATCGATGTAACACCATCGTCCACTGATCTCCTTTGAGTTATAGGAGGCCCTAATCTGGAAATAATCAAGTGTCACTAACTATACAGAAGTGAAAGTTGACAAAGCTAGATTATTTTGGAACTGGACAGTCTGATAGTTTAGAAAATGTAAACATTGACCAATCAAGCTAAAACTTTCTAGAAATAAGGTTCAAGGTGTACTGAATACATCCCAAAAAGAATCAAGTGAAAAGGATGAAAATTGAAAGAGTTATGCTCAAAACATTTCAGCTGGTCAGAAATTGAACGAAACTGAATTGGTTTCCAGATTCCTTAATGAGGCTGAAAATAACAAGTGTTGGATATTAGCTTTAGTAAAAACATCACTGAGGTGACGTGAAGGCTTCACAATACTTACAAATCATTTAACCAGAGACAAAAACATATTGAAAACACAATCAATTTTGATGTGTTCAGAAAGAGAGAATGGAGTCTCTTTCAAATTGAAATTCACAAGAACAGGCTTTGATATGTAAGGAATTCAATCCAAAAAGAATTCTGCCAGAGTTAATTTAAAACTCAGGGAGTTTAATTGATCAAGTAAACGCAATTCTCAAATACAAGTTGAGCAATACGAGAGCATGTTGTATGAATATAGATACAAAACCAGAAACCAACCAATCATATCATTAACCACATAAAGAACAAAGTTAAGAGAAAATAAGACACTCACCACTGAATCAAACGTATGGGTGAGTTCCCTCATGAAATTCGACAGGAAAAGATGGAGACAAGACGAATTTGGCCAAGCCCAGTCATATCACTATACCACAAAGTTAAACAGACGATAGTTAAGTCTAAATGAAAAAGCTGTTGTTGTCTAGTAGCCTGTCATCTGATTGATCTCATTCAGACGACAGTTAAAAACCATTGTCTGTTTAAAATTCACACAACATATATAGCTAAGTATGTGTCGTCTGAATATTTCCAAATTAAAATAATTAGGTTTAATTGTTATCTGTTACAAACTCACACGACAGTTCGTTTATTAACTATTGAGAAAAGCTATATTACCTCAACAGTTTTAGGAAAACTTTGTTGTGTGTGGTGAATCTCAGACAACAGCAACACAACTACATGATGTCTGAAATGAATTTCACACCACACAGTTATAATGACACTGTTGTCTGAAATGAATCTCCAACAACCGTCATTGTTGTTTTAGTTGTGTCTTATGCAAATAAAACATCAGAAGATTTAGGAATCTATCGTCTGATAGGAACTCAGACAACAGTTAGTAATCTGTTTGTGTTGTAGGATTTGCATAGGTATAACAGTCCACTGATGGGATATGTCGTCTAATAGGAACTCAGACCATAGTTTTTATTATATTTAGTTGTGGTTTATGAATCTCAGTCAACATATTATCGTTATAACTGTTGTCTGATTTCAATATCAGACGACAGTAACATTATTATACATGTTACCAGAATGGAGATCACACAACAGCAATTTGTTATTTCTGTTGTCTGAAATGAATCTTAGTCAACATATTATTGTTATATCTGTTGTCTGATTTCAATATTAGACGACAGTAACTTTATTATGCATGTTACCGGAATGGAGATCACACAACATCAATTTGTTATTTCTGTTGTCTGAAATGAAGTTCAGACAACATGTATTATTTGCTGTTTTTAGATGTGTTGTATGAGTGGATCTCAGACAATGGTTTTGTGAACCCTTCAGTTGTGTGATACCTTTGGAAACTACAGTTATTTGACCTATATATGTTGTCTGAATTAACTTTGCACAATTGTTGCAAATATGAACATTCATATCCTGAACAAATCCAAAATATAACATTGTCATATATCAATGCCATCTGTTCTTACATTGCCAATCCAAAACATTTCCAAAAGTACATATCCATATCCAGATATGATCAAATCCAGCAATTCTAACCAAAAGTAACCTCAATCTAGCAAGTAATAATAATATTGTCTATATATCTTGTAAAATCAAGGTTACCAAAATAAGTCACCAACCACCACTAACCAAAAGAAGTCACCAACCACAAGCTTACATATATGTTTTAACAACAAATTTTGCCCACTCGTTTCTGACTTCATCAATATGCTGCTTTCCCTTTTTTCTCCCACTGAAACAAATTGATTTGCATTTAATGTTCAGAAAACTATCCAATAATTCATGACTATATATTTAAACAAGTCCAATGCAATGAGTTCTTATCCAGCAAACTAGTCCAATTTGGTGACACAATGACAGTCTACAATACCAGATGACAATAGTCCAACATAATCCATTAAAACAATAAGTACATGCACAATTTTAGTTACCTTGCTGAAAAACTCCAAGTTCTTATCCTTCACGATGTCCTTCATGTATCTCATTATGAAATAGCCACAGTCTGTGCTGCTTTGTCGATCTGGAATACCCTATAAACAGTAAAAAAGGGAACTTGTGAGTTACATGAAGGAAATAGTAAGTGGAGGATAAGAATGTTCCATAAACATACCGCACAGTTTTTCCACGCAGTTGGTTTTCGGCCCTGCCTTTTGATGCCACTTTAATATTAACAGAAAATTAAAGTTAAATAACATAATAAATGCATCTACAAACATGATATAAAATTATTTACTAATTAAGAAAAACCACGACTTACTTGTTCACAATGTCCTTCCACTCTCTTGTAGCCAATCTTCTCTTCAAAGGATCCATAAAGTAAACAATGTCTTCATGAGGGTTTATCACAGTTAGCATCCAATGAGCCCTTCCAAAAAAGAAAATAGCAGCATTCAATATTAGATGACAAGATATTAGAGCATATCAATGTCAAACAGCATATTTACAATATATCAAGATCACATACCCGCAGTTATATGGCAAGAAAAAAATCTGGCCACGCTTTGCATTTCTCATCCTATTAGCTATAGCACAGGAACGCTCAATTGGATTGCCACAACCAATGGCACCAATATCTGTAGGATAAACAAATCCAACCATTTCGACCATCTTTGACTTTTTCAACACACCATGAAGATAACTACAAATCAAAGAATGCAACATTAAACCATAATTCAATCTCACAATATACATAAATTTCAACTAAGTCAAGAAGATTTCCTAATATAGATGGATATGTAGCTACCCGATACTTCTTTCATGGTAGCAAAGTTATTAATATCCTTCTTATTAACAAAAGTTTTCGACACTTTGCCAAAAATCTTTTCATCAAAGGTGCAAATAATTGTCTTCCCATTTGTCAATGTTTCTTTGACCCACATGCATACCATTTTAAGGGATGCAGGAACATTTGGTGGCAATGACTGCATATCCAGATCCTCCTCATCATAATCATCATTTCCTTCTGCCCTTTTTCTCGGCTTCTTCATTCCTTTACTCTTTGCTGCCATCTAGTTAGTAACAAAAAAAATTGTACATAATGTTTAGGGATAATTCCTTCATAATAATAGACTTTAGTGTACATTTAAATGAAGTTAAAACCATTATTGATCGGATAACCATTTGTTACCTTCTCTGTCGGAAAAATTATTAGGTCTTTAGGCCGGGCTACATATGTCCCGATTGCATCACGAATAGTCAAGATCTCATCTTTGATTGGAAATGGAAGCAAAGCTTCATCCACTATTGAGCATACAATCGACACACAAATATTTCCCTCACCCAATGGGATACCATGGATAAGCTGGCTGTTGCACTCCCCATTTCTTTCTATAATTGTTGCAACTGCTACAACATTATCAATAGAACCTGAAGCCAATTCATACTCTTTCCCAATTTGCTGTGCCTAAAAATGAATAAAGATGTCAATGTGAGACGCTATAAGATTTCCAGTTATTGATATTAGATTTTAAAAAATAACATGCATGGTAGCAAAACACATAATTAACCTCAAACAATATAATCATTTAAATGTAGAACAAGTTTAGGATTACCTGACATTCACCCTTTTAGATATCCAAATCTACAACCATTGGTACATTCTCCCCATCCTTCTCAGTAGCACCCAAGTTGAGTCCATTAATATGAATCACATCTTTCACATTATCCATAAGATGCTCTAAATCCAAAGACTTTTTGACATTGCTATTAATCAAGTTTTCTGCACACTTGGCACCCTTCTCTAGCAAATTTGAACAACTTCCTTGGCCAGAACCAACTTGTTTATCAACCGTGGAAACTTTGGGGGAGTCATTTGTCATAGCATTCCCATCAACCTTTGCTTCTATCCTCCTCAACCTCTTCTCCCAAATAGCCCGTTCTTTTGCCAATATCTTCTCCCTCTCTTGTTCCATTATCTTCTGAACACTCAGACTCACGGTTTGTTCAACACTTTGCTTTCGGCGTTTTGGGAGGTTAAAGTATGCAGCTTGCCTTACATTTTCTCCTACTCCTCTTATTTTTCCAGCATGTTCAAGATTCCCTAATGCCAAGGTCAACACATCATTTGCGCCACAAGTGCTTATCTCTCCCTCAGCCTCTTTTTTCTTCAATTCAACCTAAAACATATAAGTGAGTGAGGGATAGATAAATAGCGGTAGTGATGTGTAACAATACATTCAAAATGCTTATACACAAACCAATTGCAAACGTACAATTTTTTGTGCCGTCTCCTCTACTAAAGGATCTTTAAAACCACCATTCTTATCCTGACGTGCTTTGATCCACATTGTTGCACGATCAAGTGAAGATTCATCCATTGTTGCAGACTACATAAATTGTATAAGTCAATATCTATACCAGTCTCTATTTACATATACTAATCAATAAGCATAAACTTAGAAAGTTAAAGTACAATACTGACCAGTTCTTCCTCCAATCCAGAGTAT
Source organism: Rosa x damascena (assembly GCA_001662545.1). NCBI lineage: Eukaryota > Viridiplantae > Streptophyta > Magnoliopsida > Rosales > Rosaceae > Rosa > Rosa x damascena. The sequence continues at coordinate 61,844 of LYNE01001071.1, read as the reverse complement.
CCTTTACGCGACATCCGATGAGGATACTTATTTAAAGCTCATTTTCTTTTCTGTTTCTCATGTGATAGGTTCATAATTTCATATATTTTTATACCCTTAAATGTAGGATTCTAGGCTTAGTTCTTATCATTTTTGAGTCATTTACTTTGTGTTTGTGTTTTGTAGGTTAAATTGGAGAAAATGAAGATTTGGAGCTTAATGTCAGACGCGGGATTGAAAGGGTGCTTGCTATCCTGAGCGTCCAGAATTGTCTCTGCTTTGCGTCAACTTCACAGATTAAACTGTACCTTCTCAGAAGGAATTAGCAGGCAAGCCTTATACCATTGGAAAGATACGGATGTTAGCTTTCTGAAGAATTTTACGGAAGTGGATTCGCATTTTTCTGGAGGAAGTTATGATGATTTAAGTGAACCTAGTTCGGGAAGGCAGATTCTGACGGATTTTGCATATCTTTTGGGAATCTGACTTGTGAGGCCCAAATCCGTTGTTCTTAGCACTTGAATGGAACAAGGCTGAACGTGTTTGACATATTTGGAGTAATTTCTTGCATTGACTTTAATAACCCTGCGTTCCTTTGGAGAGAAGAAAGCTATTCCAAGTTGGACTAGAAGACCGAAGAAGCCCAAGTCAAGTAGGATTGGAAAGAGACATACAGGGAGAAAACCTAGGACGTCTAGAGACAGAAGAGGCAGCATATTCCGCAGAGAACAAGAAGAAGAGAAGCTCTCACCATCGCTGGACCCGAATTCCTCAATTCTTCCATTGTTTGTTTCATGTTTTCTTTGATTCTAGTCATGTTTTTCATAGTTATGGATTGCTAAACTTCTAAGCTAGGGCTGAGATGAAGCCCCTAGTATGACTATTCTATTTGTTTAGTTGGTTTGCTATTGAATTTCTGGATTTCTATGTTAAACTCTTAATCACCGTTTCAATAGAACTTTTATCCAAAATCTTTGCTCGGGATCAATAAGACCTAGGTTTTGTTTATAAGTTATTAATTGGTTGGAGAACATGATGCTTGATCAATGAGTAGATGTTTTCTAGGGTGCCAAAAGATAATTCAATCTTGTGATTAAAGAGTTGTGAATTAAGAATACAAGTGCTTGATCATAGTCGATATTCTTGTTTGCATGATTTTCTAGTTCTTTTGTGCTTAATGGAGTTGAACATGTTTGCTTGAACCTGATCATTAAGTGAAGTAAATTATAGTTTGGCTACTTGAGTTCTATACAGGATCAATAAGTTGGAATTCATAGGTTAGAAGAACTTTGGCATATGTCTGGGATCAATAAAGCTTATGTACGGAAATCTTTAGCATGATATCTAGGGAATTCAATTGTTATCAACTAGACAATAGGATAGGAGTATTAGGTGGTGGATTCAATGCTTTAGCATCTTTACAATCTGTTCTTAAACTCTAAAGAATCTCATTGCTCATTCTTGTCTTTAATTTTAGTTTTTCTTTCTTTAATTTTCTGTTTACAACTCAATCATCATAAAAATCAATTTGTTTCACTTAAGTATAACACACTTGTCATAGCAAAATTGTTTCAATCAGTCCTTGAGGGAATGACCTCGTGCTTGCACCTCTATTCTACAATTGATTCGTGCACTTGCGAGTACTAAATTAAAATTGACAACATCATGCAATTCCTACATAACAATGTCCAGTTAAAGCATGCTTATATAACTTTAAAAAACAATATAGCAAAACCAAGACATATATGTACATATAAGTTAGTTATCTTACCAAGAACTTCTCAGATAGCCTATCTTTAACAAAAATCTCCCAGTCAAGTTGATTAACAAAAGGATAGTCCTCTGGACGAGACTCAATAACTTCTAGATTATCCCTATATGGAAGAATGTAGCGGCTCATCAAAAGGCACTTGAATTCTCTCCATTTTACTCCTGCTGAGTTTATCACCATTTTTTTATGCTCCGGATGCAACACAAATGCCAACTACATACATGAAGATATATATATATATATATATATATATATATATATATAAGTACATGAAAATGTAAGCATATATGATATTCAACATGACCTAAAACTAGAAGAATAAAACCAGACTAGTTCTCATACCTTTATGCCTTCCCAGATTTTGTGTTTCTCTTCCGGTAATACATCCTTCCATGTCGGTATTGAGATTGAAATCTTCTTGCGAGCTAGAACACCAATATAGGACTGCATTTCTTTCCCGGCTTTCCCAATGGGTTGTCCTTTCAAGTTAAACTTAACTGTCAACCTCTTTCCAATAATCTTTCGCCTCACAATGCGACACATTGTCACACACCCTCTCTTAAGCAACTTTAGTCCTGCCCTTTTTGCAGCTTTTGAACCCTTCAATGTAGTTTTTCTCTTTTTCGAACCCAGGGTTCCCCTTGATGTTGATCCAATGGATCGCTTAGTGCTAGAAGATCTGCTTGTCCTTCTTAGCAGAAAAATCAGAACAATACACATGTCAACTGTGGAGCAAAATTAAGTTCATACACAAGGATTTATAGAGAAGAGTCCTAAATCCCCATAACTTAATCATCCAAGTTATCATCTATCAACCCATATCCCTTCAGTCCCTTCTCGCATGTAGTGGGGCTGCTGATCACCGAGTGTATTTTCATACGTCTCGATCGCTTACATCGTAGCTACAAAAGGCTGCTGCTCAACTTCTAGATTTTCAACCTCTTCTTCATCATGATCGTGTGCATAATCTCTGTCGGGACATGTTATAACTACTGACCAATCATCATCAAGGGGGTCATCTACATACCATATTTGTTTCACGTCTTTACCTAAGACAAAGGGATCAGCCACATGACCTATCCTATTCAAGTTCACCAACGTAAACCCAAACTCATCTACTGCTATCCCCTTGGCATTTTCTACCCAATCGCACTTGAACACAGGGATTCTAAACTGCTGATAGTCCATCTCCCATATTGTTGTAATCACTCCATAAAATTGCATATCTTCAAATCTTGAGTTCTTGTCCTTCGCACTAGATACTTGTAAAGCACGGGCAAGCAAAAAAACACCATTGTTCTGCACTTTTCGGACACTGTCGCGTTCCTTAGTATTAAAATGAACTCCATTAACCATGTAACTAGAATATGTAGATACATCTGTATTTGCTCCATCTGCAATCCACCTCAAAGTTTCAGAAATACCATTATTAGGATTGCCCAATTCTTCAGAACCTGTGAAAACATATAAATATATTACTGCACAGCCACTTATTGCCTTAAAAAATAAACAGTAATGAATATTACTGAAACTAAATTGATAGTTTTGTTACTTACCCTATCCTTTATCCACTTAGCAAAAGTTTGATTTTGCTTATTGGTCAGCCAGTTCTGATTTTTTTTTAAATTAGGATAGGTATGCTTCAAAATCTCCATGTGCTCACTGTAAAAATGATGTGATTAGTACCAACATTAATTAACTGAACAAACATGTAAAAATGTAAACAATATATAAAAATTGTAACAAAAACTCACTTGAAGTATGGTCTTGCTTCCTCGGTATTCTGTAATACACAAAGATGTGCTAGCTCCAACTCTCTTCCATAGACGGCACAACAGTAGCACCAGATAAAGGTTTGGTGCAGCTTTCATTAAAAATGCCTACTGATGGGATGCCAACTGTATTTTCACCAGAAAGTACACGAACTGAGCAAAATTCCAGTGCTTCTTCAGCAATATATGACTCGGCAATGCAACCATCTGGATGGTTTCGATTTCTAACAGTCTTTGAGGGTTTTCATGTACCTTTCAAAAGGGTACGTACATCCACCTAAAGAAAACTGGTCCACAAAGCTTAACTTCTCTAACAAGATGAACTGTGAGATGAATCATGATATCAAAGAAAGATGGTGGAAAATACTTCTCAAGCTCACAAACTGTCAAAACTAGATCTTCCTGCATTTTCTTCAGTTCTCTAACATCTATCACTTTGCTACATATTGCCTTAAAGAATAGACAAAACCGAATTATTGCAAACCAGACTGGTTTCTCCAAACTTGAACGTATAGCAATCGGTAGTAGCTGTTGCATCACCATATGACAATCATGTGATTTGAGACCAACAAGCCTTAAGTCATCTAAGGAAACAAGTTTCCTTATATTTGAGGAAATGTCGTAAGGACCCTTCATGTTGAAAAAAGACATGCACATTGCTCTCTTCTCTTCTAGCAACAAATTCCAACTTGCTAAAGGCAACTTGTCTTTTTTTGGCCCTGGTGTTGGTCCCAACCCAGTCCTTATGCCCATTTCCACCATATCCAACCTAGCAACGACTCATCTTTCGTTTTTCCTGGAATATTGAATAATGTACCGATAATACTATCGCATACATTCTTTTCAATATGTATGACATCGAGATTATGTCGAACCGGAAGAAATTTCCAATACTCAAGTTCAAAGAATATGGACTTCTTCTTCCAACAAGGTCTGGCTTGGTCTTCCAAACCCTTATACATTGGAGGAGGCTTCTCTTTACCGAATGACCAGTTCATGCCTTCAACCCTTTTACCTCTTCTCCACTTAAGGGTTCAGGGGCAGTTTCAAACTCTAGTAGCTTATTGAACTCTTTCATTAGCCTTCGATAAGGATGATGGCGCAGTAACCATCTCCGGTGACCGATATGGCTCATTTTCTGTCAATGAGAGGGTCGATGAGGTTTTGTGTTCTCACAACATATAGGACAGCCATTGTACCCCTTAGTAACACTGCCCGATTAGTTCCCATAAGCGGGAAAGTCGTTAATTGTCCAAAACAAAACAGCTCGCAGCTTAAAGTATTCTCCTCTAAATGCATCATACACTCCATCTATTCCATCCCACAAAGCTTTTAGATCTTCAATTAAGGACTGCAAGTATACATCAATGTCATTTCTGGGTTGCTTAGGTCCAGAAATCAATAATGTTAGCATCATGAATTTCCTTTTCATGCATAGCCATGGAGGGAGGTTATACGTAAGTAGTATAACTGGCCAGCAAGAATATCTACTACTTAAAGAGCTGTGGGGATTGAAACCATCAGATGAAAGTGCAAGTCTAAGGTTCCTAGGGTCATTACCAAATTCTGGCCATTTTTGGTCCACTAACTTCCAAATTGGGGCATCTGCCGGATGACGCATAAACTCATCCTTCCTCCTTTCATTCTCATGCCAAGTTAGGTCCTTGGAAGTTTTTGTTGATTGAAACATGCGTTTGTACCGTGGGATTGGGGGGAAGTACCATAATACTTTCCCGGCTACCCCTTGCTTCTCGATATTATCTTTACCCAGTTTCCATCTAGACTCCCCACATGTAGGACAACTAGTTGCATCAGCATGCTGTCCTCTATACAGAATGCAGTCATTAGGACATTGTATAGAATGCAGTCATTAGGACATTCATGTATCTTTTTATAGTCCATTCCTAATGTAACCAAAGTCTTCTTGGCCTCATAATGTGAACCAGGTATCAAATTACCATCGGGAAGAAACATTCCGATCATGATCAACATGTCAGAATAGCACACATCAGACATTCCATGTTTTGCTTTAAGGTTGTAAGTCTGTACAAGTGCATTTAATTTTGTGTGCTTTGTACAACCGGGGTACAAAGCTTTATCCCCATCCTCGACTAACCTCATGAAGTCATTTGATTCTACAAAAAATTACTCATCCTCACCATTATCAGAAAAGTCCTCATCCTCACCAACCCCTGTTTCTGCCTCATCTCCCAACCCTATATTATTTGCTTCAACTCCATCTTCCAGCATCTGTACGGTTGCTTCAAATAGCTCTTCATTGGCATTCATCATTGCCCTAGAAGGCTCTCCATGTCATACCCAATCTTTATAACTCTCATATACCCCATTCCAATATAGATGATCTTTAATCATCCCAATCGAAAACGTCCCATCTGTCTCCCCACATTTAGCGCAGGGGCAGCATATATTATTTACATCGCTAGCATTTTCTAAAGCAAACTTAAGAAATTCCTCAACACCTAGCTCATACGTCTTTGATCTTCTATCAGCATGCATCCAAGACTTATCCATCTTTAAAAAAAAAAAAAAACTTAAGTTCAAGCAACATGAAAAAACATTCCAGAATGTATCAACACAATATAGCTTGTTCAAAAGAAGAAGGAAAAACCCCACAAAACAGTTGAATTGTTTCACATTTAAAAACATATAAGCATGTTTCCATATTCCGCAAAAACACAAAGACCTTGCATTAGCAGAATAAAACATACTCTCTTAATGTCCAAGTGTAAACTATTCATATACTTAGGATAAATGGTCATTATTGCAGGGCATATATACATCACATAACTCACAACCACAAACAGCAAACTACAAGGCATGAAGCCTATTTACAGTTCATGTTCAAAGAAGAAATTAAGACACATACCTTCTAAGTATGTTTTCATATTCCAGAAAAACATAAAGAACTTGCATTAATTAGTAGAATAAAACATATTCTCTCCCACTGTCCAAATGTAAACCATTTATAGAATTAACATCCCTAAGCATTAATGTGTGGCATATATACATCACATAACTCAAAAGCACAACCAGCAAACCACAAGGCATATATACATCACATAACTCACAACCACAAGCAGCAAACTACAAGGCATATATGAGTCCAATTTATAAGGTCATGTTCAAAGAAGAAACAAAGAGACATACCTTAAGGAAAGCAAGCTTAATTCAGCCCACCAACACCAGCTGACCTTCTTCAACACTAATATCTTTATATATCGACCAACGTTCCCTATCAAGAGTAATCGATGAACTATTAAAAAACAACTCTAGCATGAGTGGGATATGAGAATATTAAAATCTCATGCCAAATGTAATATACACAATCAAAGACACAACAATAGGTATTTATTTAATTTTTTGGTTTTTTTTTTTTTTGGTAAAACTACTTGGCTGCAATATGAACACCAATCTAAAAGCAAACTTGCAGTTTCAATTTGCTATTGAAAAGACCAAACTAAACTTTATAACCAATACATCACATATCATCCTTAACATACTACACCCAACAGACCAAGTGTAAATCTAGGTCCCAAAACATTTTCAGTAGATCAGAAAGCATGAGACTGAAAGCACGACCAACTCTTAACCTCAAGTTTCTCCTCCTTGATCACACATCAGGAACAAAGCTTGAAACTTTTCCAATGAATCACCTAAATCCCAAATCCGAAGACAACCAAAAGCCCTAAAACGTAAAAACCCCTGACAATTCAAAACCAACAACAACTGAAAACGTAACTAACAAAAACAAAAGTAGAAGAAAATGGCCAAATAAAACCTGCGATCCTCACTCTTGCCAAACCCACCAAAGCCACAAATCAGAGCGCCACAGTCCTTTCTATTGCATATAACACAAAGGTTAATCTAACCAGGAACTTTTGGTTAATCTAACCAAAGCCACAAATCAGAGCACCAAAGCCAATTTATGCATCAAACCACACAAAGTTATAATCTTTCTAACTACCCACATCTCAAAATTAACTCAAACAGAGACTGCAATGCTCAAAATCAAATAAACAAACTCATAATTAGATTAGAACAACACCAAGTATAATACCTGCCCACAGTAATTTCTGGAGTTTACATCAGCTCCATTCTCCAAAAGCAATGAAATAATCTGAATCAAAGCCAGAAAATAACCAAAATCAGAAAAATCAAACGGTCATCAATTTCAAATGGGAAGCAAACCCAGAAAAAGAAAAAAAGAAAACTCAAAATGACCTCGTTGTGCCCTTTAGATACAGCAAAATGGAGAGGAGAGTTAAAATCAAAATCGCGAAACTCAATTGGAAATTTCAGAAATTGGATAATTAAAGCGTTGAAATTGGACCTTGATTTGCGCCTTTGACAGCTTTCTTGAACTCCAGTTGCTCCTAGAGTCTTCTCTCTGCTTTAATCGTTACCTAAGTGGGTCTGCAATTAGTTTTCCGATCTCTTCCTTCTTCGTTTCTCTCTTTACTTCTACAAATTATATGCTGGGCCTTGTTGTATCAGAGCTTGAAGTAAGAAAAACCCGCTGAGATCGAGTGAGAGCGAGGTGGAGAGCTAGGGTCGGTGAGGTTGAGAGGGTGAGGGGGATTAAGGGTGAGAGCGA
>LYNE01001071.1:40046-53456 GCA_001662545.1 Rosa x damascena | reverse complement strand
ACGGGCCTGTATATATATATATATATATATATATATATATATATAAGTTACAATTTCAAATCAATGTCAAGTACTGGGAGATTGTAAGCAAATGAACATTGCTTATGGAACAAGACATTGATTAAAACTTGTGTTATGCATATACACTTTGACATATGTTATTAATCAAGTCTAGACTATAATATAAGCTTATGATATATTTCATTTTAAGACAAGCTTATATGTTATTTGAATTTAAATCAAGTTCTAGTTGAAAGAGCAGTTAATGTTTGACAAGCAGTTGAGGATTTGCAGCAGTTTCTTTATGGATGAAACTGATTTACAAGTTTGCTATACATACGTCATATTGGTCCATTCTGATGCACGTGTGGTTCTTGTTTTAGTCTCATATGCTAAGAGAACATGAGGGTGAAATGAGAAGGCTATCATGGACAATGGAAGTGCATCGAGTAAGATTCTATACTTATGTTCTTGTGCTCTTGTTTTCTGCAGACTCATGATTGATATGGTGTCTTTAATCCCACAATAAAATCATATATTCTATTGATTATGCAGTGATGTTTTAATTACATGTTTCTGATTTATTATAGGTTTCTGTTCTTGATATTATATTTGAGTTCACACTATATCATCACACAATGGAGATCACATTCTATTCACCTATTGTGTATATAAGTCACCATTAAAATCCTAAAAGAGAACATAAACTTCATCAAGTGTATACATGTCGTTAATTGTATAATGAGATCTCATTCTCTTAATTAGTTTCAAATGATCTATCCCAATTTTAAAGGGGATGACATGAATGAAATGAGTGGAAGATATAGAAAAACAATTAGTTGGCCGATCGATGGAGAAACAAAGAACGAAATGAGAAATGTATGCTACTATGTGGAGAGTTCAAAAAACGTGGGAGAGTGAAGAGGAGGAGATTGGGTTGGCACTTGGCAGTAGTAGTAGGCACTAGCAGGCATAATGGCATATATTATTGTCAAGTTCTTTTTTTATTTTTTTTATTTTTTGTCTGAATTATAAAGTTCTTTTGTTCCTTGATCTTGTATGGCTAAAATTGTTTTATCCGTAAGAAGACCAAGCACATTGACACGCATCAAATTCCAGACTACTGTGTGGAATTCTAGAATCACCTTCTACAAGTTGTAAGGTCAACATTTTGTTGCGTACGTTGGCGAATTGAATTCTGCAAACATCTCATCTCATCCCATCTCTCTCCCCCCTCCCCAATAATGGAATTAATACCAAATTTCCTAGAAATAAAATCTAAATTTTTTCGATTTGCAACCTAAGGAATCAAGAATTTAATGAGAAGTGGATCCTAAAAGGGTCATGGGATCGAGAGGAAGAAGTAAGATTCGAGAAATAACATAGCAAGATAAACGAAGCGTTGAAACTCAAAACAAACAGAACAACTAACTTCCGTCTCGGATACATTCCAGCCGCTCCCATGGTTAAAAGTCTAATTGACAATCACATGCGGTCTAGGGTTTAGATTTTTTTTTTTTTACCCAGATCAAAAAAAAAGAAAAGACAATCACATGCGGTCATGCGCGCATTTCTGACCACATGTCAATTGAACTTGAGTATCCAAATCAAATTTTCCCAGGCAGTAGTACTAGTCGAAAGTATCGGCCATTATGGCCCCTATAAATATTTGTATGGTAGTCAGATAAACACCACACCAAACTATACTAACCATGGAAGATATCGTCTTGTACACATCTCTCTCAATCATCGTGTGCCTCCTCATCACTCTAAAGCTGTTTGGACGGCGTCGTTACCCCAACCTCCCTCCAAGCCCTTCCTTTCCTCTTCCTATTCTCGGCCACCTCCACCTTCTCAAACCCCCGGTCTACCGCACCTTCCACCGCCTCGCTCAGAGACACGGCCCCATCTTCTCCCTCTGGTTCGGCTCCCGCCGCGTGGTCATTATCTCCTCCACCTCGGCCGTGCAAGAATGCTTCACCAAAAACGACATCGTGTTGGCGAACCGTCCTCCTTCACTCTTGGGCAAGCACTTTGCGTACAACAACACCACCATGTCCTCCTCACCCTACGGCGACCACTGGCGCAACGTTCGCCGTATCGGCACCGTCGAGGTCTTGTCCACTGGCCGGCTCAACTCGTTCTCTGATGTCCGAAAAGACGAAGTCAAGCATTTGCTGCGCAAGCTCTCTCAAAACGCAGGGGAAGAAGGTGGTTTTGTGAAAGTGGAGCTGAGGTCTATGTTCTATGAGCTGACCTTCAACAACATAATGACAATGGTAGCAGGGAAGAGGTTCGCCGGGGACGGTGTTTTGAACAAAGAAGAGGGAAAGGAGTTCATTGAGATCATGAACGAGACTCTCTCGTTAGCTGGGGGAACCAATCCCGGAGAATTCATGCCCTTTCTCAATTGGTTTGGCGGTAGTGGTTTTGAAGAGAAGGTGAAGAAGTTAGCCAGAAGAGCAGATGCGTTCTTTCAACATCTGATTGATGAACACAGGAACAAAAGTGCTTCGGAGAGTAAAATTACCATGATCGATCATTTGCTTTCCCAGCAGGAGTCACAGCCTCAGTACTACACCGATGACATTATCAAAGGACTGATACAGGTTGGTGCAAATTTGTTTATCTCATACTTAGCCCCTCTCTTTTTTCTGTTCTATTTATGTCTAAAATTATGGTGATAAACCGGTTTAGTATTTACTTAATAAGAAAGATAATCAAATCAGAGTTTGAAAACGATGTATCATTATATCCAATTCAAGTATTATTTTTTGTATATTTATTGGTTAATTAACTGAAGTTAATTTTTCAGATTTTATTATTGGCGGGCACAGATACATCTGCAGTAACATTAGAATGGGCCATGTCCAATTTGCTAAACCATCCAAATGTGTTAAAGAAGGCTAAAGCCGAATTGGATGCTCAAATTGGTCAAGAACGCTTAGTAGACGAATCAGACCTCTCCAATCTTCAATACCTACAAAGTATCATTTCTGAGACTCTTCGGTTGTACCCGGCAGCACCGATGCTAGTACCACATTTTGCATCTGATGATTGTGTTGTTAGCGGATTCAATATACCACGTAACACAACGGTATTGGTCAATGCTTGGGCCATACATAGAGATCCGAAGTTGTGGGATGATCCTGAAAGCTTCAAACCCGAGAGGTTTGAAATCGGCAAAAACGACGAGGCACATAAACTTATGCCGTTTGGAATGGGAAGAAGGGCATGTCCTGGAGCAGGCTTGGCCCGACGTGAGGTGGGACTGACTTTGGCTTCATTAATTCAATGCTTCGAGTTGGGGAGGGTCAGTGATAAGAAGGTTGATATGACTGAATTAGGAAAGGGAGCCATCATGCATAAACTTCAACCATTGGAGGTCATGTGCAAACCACGCTCATTTATGAAAAATGTTGTTCATTGATTCAGCGAATAAGACAATTAACTGCAAGATATAATTAGAGTGGTGTATGTTTTCCAATTAATATTTAAAGTATTAGTATATATTGTACTATATACTATCATCATTTTTAGTGTATGTGCACGGAAGTTTTAGTATAGATTCATGCATCTCTGTAATTTCTGATAAGAAAGAAAGTTACATTATGTATGTATGCTGTGAGAAAGGGTTAGATCCATTTTATTTTTTGAACAAAAGACATCACAATATATTGATTGAAGTAAAATTATAAAAATAATTTACCTCTAGAAGTTCAACAGAAAGAGTCATCCAAAAGAAATGGACATAATTGCCTGCTTGGGTATCATACGTTTCACATTTGCTACTCTAAATTTTATTTCAATTAATTTGCTAATCTAGATTTTACTAGAAAAGTAGCCCGCGCTTTGGTGCGGGATTTATTGGAAGAGTAATTGTATCTATATATAAGAATATTGTTGATTTGATAACATTATATAGCACAATGTTTGTATGAAGTAATGTTCTAATTGAATCTCCATCTCATTCCGGTGTAACTGTCTTTACATACGTTTTGAGCTCAAGTACACCTTACCAACTACCAGTTGAGGTCAGGCACAATTTTTCCATTACAACAAATGAATTCAAGTGGAGGGTTACAATGTGTCACTGGGCCTATAACTGATTATGTAATATCAATGAGTTGGTGACAAAGTCCAACTGCAAACAGAAGATGATCATACTGGATGTTCTTTGACTTTGTGCAAGGCTAGTACCTCGGATTACTGCACATGTAAATGACGATTTTGTACTTGAGCAAATTACTCTTTGCATATGATATTCCTGTAGCAAAATGCAGATGACAAAATTTGTGAAGTTTTCAACCATTCTCAATTAACTGTCTATTGTAGACTTTTAAATTAAAAGTACAGTAAGGTAGCAAATTGAAGAAGAAATTCAGAAGTATGATTGCAAATTCATTGCTGTAGTTGATTTGGTTTTGAAATACGAAGAATATATGTGGTCAAAGATTGGAGAAGTGAAGAGAATGTCTTGGATTGTATAAATATGTGATCAGCTAGTTAGTAGCTTGTCATACTTGCGTTTAATGTCTTAGAACCTATTGCTTAATGTGTTTGGTTGATCGAATGAAAGCTTAGTACAAATTGTGTTCAAAAATGCTACCAAAAAAATAAAAGATGGATTTTGAAATGGAAAAAAGAGAGCGACAAATTTTTGAAGCTCACACCAAATAACATAGTTCATATCCTTGATCAACTACCAAAGGTTGGAATAAACAGAAACGAATAAAAGGGTACCTTAGTGCTACCATAGGCAATCAGGTTTAACAGTGAGTAAACAAAGGTAAAGAAGTGTATATCAGGGCAAAGAACTGATAAAGCAGTGGAGTAGATGTATTTCATTGGCTACACCTGTTTTATAACTTGATTGTGACTGAAATATTATGGCTAGCTTTGTCAATGTGTTTCACAGATCTGGAGCAAGAAAAAAAAAGTGTGAAATGAATTTAATTCAATTTTTAGTTATTATGTAAAGTAAATTGTATGCTAACATTTTGGGCAGAAAATATTGAAAATAGTTTTCCATCTATGCACAAAGGAATGATAATTTGTGTGACTATGAAGAACTAAACTTTGATAAATGTTCAAGCTAAAGTAAGGAAGGCAATGTTGGCTATATAAGATATGATTATGTCATATAATGCTCGTGATGGAGTTAAATTTACTGTTTATCACATACGTATGTTTGTGCTGTTTGATTCATGGTAATATCAAAGGGATAATATTGTGCTGAAAACTCTAGTTTACAGAACCCAGAAAATGATGCAAGTACTACTCTACAGAAAACAATTGAAATGAAAAAAAAAGAGTTGCAATCTGAAAATTTCTTTTTTAACAAAAACTGAATGAAAGCTATAATTGAATAAAAAGTGGAAGAACGAATATATAGCATTTACCTTGCTGATTACAAAGTTTGAGGAAAGTTTATCTTTTTGATCGCTGAAATTGATGATATCTCTGTGCTACCTTGCAGTAACTAAAGACATGGATTTGTGGAGAACTGAAAATAGTGTGCATCATAACTAATTAAAAGTTGATATTATGCATAAATTAAATTTACAGTATTAGTTAAAAGTGAAAATCTAAGGTGATTTCACAGTCGAGAGGCTTATGGTGTATATAAGGATCGATTAAGAGTTTCTATAATCTTGCTAAGCTAGAACTTTAGAGTGAACAACAAATTAATTTTAGGATGAAGCTGGAAAGTTAGAACTATAGGTAAAGAGAATAATATTTGCATTGAAGACATACCTGGATATAATAGTATCAGAAGGTATAAATTTCTTGCTACTTGAGGCAGATCTGGGAGAGAAGGAAAGTCAGCAATATCAATATGTTGGTCACAAAATGCATAGTGTGTTCTTATCAAGAGAAAAAGGTAAAGGAACATATTACGGTTCTTCAAAGGGAATTAGACTCACCAATATTAATATTGCAATGGCTTTAGCAAATGAATGTAGCAGCTAAATTCAAAGTTGTTGTGAATGCAGCAGCTAGATTAATTTGCTGGATTGTGCCAACTTGTGATGGTTGCTTGAGGAATTTGTGCATGTGGAGCTTCATCAAAGCTGATAGTGGTCCTTGAAAGTCACAATCAGATAAATAGTTCAACATATATAGGAAAGTCACATCAGGAGATCAAGAATATTTTACCTTAAGCTGTGGACAGTTGGTTTTACTTGATATTCTGGCGTAACTGATTCTTACTATGTGCCACTGTCGAGAACCGATCCATTCAAACCAGTCAGCTAAACATTGTTGGAACTCATATATAGCCCTAACTAAATTTTGCTAGCTAGCTTGGATGCATAGGTTTTCGATTGTAGGAGATAGTACTATTGGTGAAAGTAATGATTCGAAGGATTGAACATTTAGTTTTATCCTGACCAAGTGTGAGTCTTTAGTTACCTGCAAAAGTAGGAGCATGTTTAAGATCTATTGGCATTTTTATTAAAAAGAGCATCAAAGGTACCAACATGATAATAGCATGTTCAACTGCTAATATTATCAATTTTATCAGTAGTTATAAAATGTTAGAATCTCTATCAGTAGTGATCAAAATTGAAACTAATATCAGTTGAAAGATAAGACAACAAAACAGAGAATCAGTTATGAATTGCTCAAACACCAGATTAAGGCAGAAGAGAAAGTGGACTAATGATTAGCTGTATGAACTGGTTGTCTGTGCTATTAGACATTTATGTACAATATGAGTTATATGGTAGTTTATCAAATTGAGAATGATAAAGTTCGGATATATCTATGAAATGAAACTAAAAAAAGGACACACTGAATTCAAGGAAATTAGGTTAAACTGTGTGGCTATTCGTTGCACCAAATGAAAAGCTCGATCACCAAGTTTTGATGACAAATGTAATCTTCTAGGGAGAAACTGCGGTTATTCAACACGGAAAGCACTGGATATAATCCTAGAAACAAATGTAGAAAAGCAAACAATTAATAAGAGATCATTTTGTTTTGTTAAGTAAATATAACTGGTGAATCTATTTGTGTAGAAGAAAAAGAAGCAATTGAGAATGAACTACCTATAGCAGGAATGTTACAATTTTATTGGTTGGCTTGATTAGTTTTAATCAAGATTTTTCCCTCTCTCTTCTCCTTCTTTTCTCTCTTTCGCTGTCCTCAAATATGCTGTGAAGCTTCAAAATCTGCAGATGTTCCAGATGAATTAGCTGTTAGACAGTGCTAGAACCACTTTTCAATCCGTATGACTAAAACAAAAGCAATGTTCAGATACAGAAGAGAACATTTCAAGATCACAAAACAAATTCATGAAATCAAGTAAACTACCATCTAATCCAATAGTCCTTAACCAAAACCCCAAATCAGAATTCTTTCAGAAAAACCACAAATTCTTTCATTCTCCGTTTTTCTTGATTACTTCTCTTATCAGAGAACACAAAAACACACCCATAGAGAACATGCAGAACCTATTCTCTGCAATCCTCTCCCTCTCTTTCACTCTATCAACAACAGAAACACAAAGCTCAGCCAAAACGAAAAGAGAGAAAGAAAAGATCGTGTCTATCAGCGCGCTTGGGAAAACAGATTACGTGAAACCCAGAAATTTAACTCATCACCAAAACCCAATCTTTCAACCCGAACCGAATTTGACGAACTGTGAATCCAAAGAAAACCCAACAAAGAAACCCTAAATCGAAGAAAAACAGACACTCAATCATGACATGCAGAATTGATAGAGAGGCAGCGACTAAAATTACCCGCAAATCGATTGCAGCTGATATTGCCAAAAGTCCTCAGATGCGAGTAAAAGAGCGGATGCGCAATTCTCAGCACCACTTCCTTCACTATCTACCTCTCTGTGGAGTGAAGTAGCAAAGACACGATAGCACTGAGAAGCAACCCAGGTGTCGGAGGAAGAAACAACACGCACTGAACAACACCCCAGGTGTCGAAGCAAGAAACAGCACGCAGGGGTAAAATGGAGTTTTCGTTCATTACCGGCTCGGCTCCAGCGGCACTGTTCATAAGCCGATGAACAGTGCGTTGAGAATTAGTATGTAGTAAATTTCAACCAATTTGTCATCCTTCCGTAAGATTTGTTACTCTAGATGATTCCCAAAATTTTCAAAATTAGTCATTTGTTTCCCTATATTTTCAAAATTAATCAAAATTTGGACGGAAGAATAGACGAATTATAACAAGTCAATTTGACGGAAAGGTAGTAAATTGGCTAATCTGAAAATATAGGGTAGTAAATTGGCTAAACTAAAACTTTTAAAATAGCAAATTGGCTAATTGTAAAAATCTAAGAGCATATTTAGCAATGCTAGCCATTTTTTAGTCAAATTTTAGCCAAAGTAGCTAAAAAGTCATTTTGGCTAGCCACTTTAAACATACGTCTGCATCAGTGCTCTCTATTTTACCTAATTTTAAATTTATATTATTTTTAAATGAAGATCAAATAGTTTAAATGTATTTATACATTATATTAAGTAACTCAAAAGGAATGTTTTAAATTATAGAGGATAATGCTCTCTATATTTAGGAGTGAGATAGCTAAAAGTTATAATGGAGAGCCACTTAGAGCATCTTTAGCAATACTAGCCATTTTTTAGTCAAATTTTAGCTAAAGTAGCTAAAAAGTCATTTTAGCTAGCCACTTTAGAATTACGTCTGCATCAATGCTCTCTATTTTAGCTAGTTTTGAATTTATATTATTTTTTAAATAAATATTAAGTAGTTTAAATGTATTTATAAATACATAAAATAACTTAAAATGAATGTTTTAAATTATAGAAAGCTTCATCCTGCTCTCTATATTTAGGAGCGAGATAACTAAAAGTTATAAGAGAAAAATGCATCATCAGTCCCTGAACTCTTGTGCACCGGCCAAGTTGATACCCACATTCCCAATGCTATCAATGTGATACCTGAACACTTATTTTGCTATCAACGACATACATCCGTTAGATTTCTTTGACGGAAACGTTAGAACAGTGACGTGGCGACTACGTGTCACGCATGTGATATTTATATTAAGGGCAAAATTGTCTTTCCTTATTTTTTATCTTTCTTTTTAATTTTTTTTCCTTTCTTCTTCTTCCTCATTTACTTTCTTCTTCTCCCGTCCTCAACTCCTCATCCTTTCTCTCAATTTTATCAACTGACCTATTGTTGTTTGCTTTTCAGTTTCCTAGTTTCAGATTTCTTGTTGGGGTAAGATTGTAACAATTTGTATTTGTTTGTTGCCAGCAATTTCAAATTTTCAGTGAAGATAGACTTGGTCAAGTTGCATCCATGCTGTTCTGGCAAACATGGATATAATTAACAAAGAAGAGAAGAGATGCTTTCAAATTAAAACAAAATTGCAGCAAAACTGATTTGCATATCACGAGAGTGAGGTGCATCATATTTGTTTGGAATTAGTGTTTGCAGGATTGGGGATTTTAAAGTCATAAAAACATTCCTCATCATTCAACCTACTTATTCATAATAAAACCCAGAAACTCTAGATCGCTTTCTTTCCCATCAAACCTGACAGTTTCTCAATTCCACCCATCATATCCAAAACCCCCAATCCTGCTAGAAGAAAAACCCTAACCCGAAACCAATTCTTGCAATTACTTCCAATTTCTTGGATGGAATTTTCAAAGAACAAGCCATCATCAAGAAGCATGGGATCATCGTCCTCATCCAAAACCCATCGCAGTGCGACAAGATCCACCATGGCCAATTGGCAAGTCAGCCATTACTCTGCTTTTGTCATATTCATATCGAAGGTTGCTGCATGCGAAAACCTCCTTCAAAACCATTGATGAATACCCAGTTCCAGAAGTCTTTTGATGATCATTTGTGTTTAATTTGAATATGAACAATCTTTTGCTTTTGATTTTCGACATCTCACAGATTGCCAAATCCATTCTCACACTTAAGGTTCCTCATGGGAGAATGAGAGTGGTGGTGGCTTGGATTTGGATTTGATAGTGGTTGGGTCAAAGCCTTAAAGGTTGAAGCTTGTAATGGATTCGGATGGATAGAGTTAAAGAGAGGGAAGGAGAGACCTACCATTCTTCTATGTTCTTTGGAACCCAGACCAGGAAAGTGAATCCGATGAACAACAACGAAACAATAAAACCAGGTTTAGTCATTTAAAAAAGAAGAAGAAAAGAAAGGAAAAATAATTTAAAAAAAGAAAATGGTAAATTGGTCATTTACTCTCTTTTTTTGTTTTCGTGTGCTTGCCACATCACTGTTTTAACGTCTCCGTTAGAGAAATCTAACGGATGTATGTCGTCGATAGCAAAATAAGTGTTCAGATATCACATTGATAGCATTGGGAGTGTGGGTATCAAATTGGTCGGTGCACAAGAATTGAGGGACTGTTGGTGCATTTTTCTCAAGTTATAATAGAGAGCCACTTAGAGCATCTTTAGCAATGCTAGCCATTTTTGAGTCAAATTTTAGCTAAATTAGCTAAAATGTCATTTTAGCTAGTCACTTTAGAATTACGTCTGCATCAATACTCTCTATTTTAGCTAGTTTTGAATTTATATTATTTTTTAAATGAATATTAAATAGTTTAAATATATTTATAAATTACATAAAATAACTTAAAATGAATGTTTTAAATTATAGAGAGCTTCATCCGGCTCTCTATATTTAGGAGCGAGATAGCTAAAAGTTATAATAGACAACCACTTAGAGCATCTTTAGCAATGCTAGCCATTTTTGAGTCAAATTTTAGTCTAAATAGCTAAAAAGTCATTTTAGCTAGCCACTTTATAAATGCGTCTGCATCAGTGCTCTCTATTATAGTTAGTTTTCAATTTATATTATTTTTCAAAGAAAAGTTAAATAGTTTAAATGTATTTAAAAATTACATAAAATAACTCAAAATGAATGTTATAAATTATAGAGAGCCTCATCTCGCTCTCTATATTTAGGAGCGAGATAACTAAAAGTTATAATAGAGAGCCACTTAGGAGTCCGGTGCAGCTGTTAAAATATATAAAAAGCTAGGGGAAATATCACCAATGGTCACTGAGTTATGACTTATTCGAACTCACTGTATTTTCAACAATATCACTTAACTCACTCAGTTTTACATCCACTTAACTCACTGCCGTTAATTCTACCGTTAGAAGGCTTTAAAATTGAGGGTATATTTGTCAAAACACTTAAAAATTATTTTTAACTTATAAAAAACTACATTTATTAGAATTTTTTTTCAATTTCTGAAATTTCTAATAAAAAATGCAGCTGTTAGGAGTCCGGTGCAGCTGTTAAAATATAGGGTTAATTACATATAAGTGCATCTTTGAATGTTTCTTTAGTCATAAGGCCACCAACTAGTTTTTTTCCCTCATAAGGCCACTAGATTAAAAAGAGTGTTATATTTTGGATATTAAAAACCAACATATTTACATAAATGCCACTAAAGTACAAAGTCAACAATCATTCTCTCTCTCTTCTCCGGCGAGGTCTCCGGTCAATCCCAGTGGGTCTCCGGCGAACTCCGACCAACTTCCGGCGAACTCCGGCGACCACAAAGGCTACTGTCATAAACACTAAAAGCTACTGTTGCTAGCAACAAAAGCTACTCTGGTGAGATTTCCGGCAACCTCCGGCGAGCTCACAAAACTACTGTTACTAGCAACAAAAGATACTGTCAATAACAAAATATACGCTCCCCAAAATCAAAAGTTGTCACTAGCAATAAAAGCTACTGTGGTGAGATTTCCGGCGAGGTCACAAAAGCAACTGTCACCAGCAACAAATGGTACGCTCCCCAAAATCTAAAGCTACTCTCACCAACACAAAAAGCTACTGTCACCGACACAAAAAGCTACTTTCACCATAAACAAAAAAAACTACTCTCACCAGTAATAAAAGTTACTCTCACAATCACCAAAAGCTACTATCAAGTAGAACAAAAACTACATTGACCAACACGAAAACCTACTATCACAAATACCAAAAGCTACTACCATAGAAAAATTCACATTCATCAAAAAAAAAAAAAAAAATTACGGAAGCACATTAGCAGCGTATTACATGAACTAATATAACGATTAATGCCTAAATTAGCAAGAACTAAAAACCTTGAAGACGAAAGTCTACGAATCTACGCAGTGAATGCAGACCAAGTCGCCGTGATCTCTTCTCTCTTTGGAGCTCAAAGGCCTGAACCGACCGCAAGCTGTTACGCTCGACATTTCTAATCAAATCAAACCTGCAAAAATTCAAACGCAAAAATCAAAACAAAAAATCCACACATGATCTGTTCGATTCTACTAGAAATCCAAACAAAATCGGATTTCTGAGCTGATCGACTCGAATCAAGCTCCAGCTTAGAAAATCGAAAATTCGATCAAAAACTGAAACGACGTCGATTCAGTTTCTCGGCGGCCAAACAGCGAAGAGATTCATCGTCTCAATAGCTCATAAGCTTCGAGATCTGTTTGGCTACTCAGAAATCTGAATGAGGAAATTGAAATTTGCAGAAATAATCAAAGAGGAGGTCAGAGAGAGAGTACTCATCGTCTCAATAGCTCATGAGCTTCGAGATCTGTTTGGCTACTCAAAAAAAAAAACAAAGAGAAATGAACTAGTAGTGTGTAAGCCAGTGACTCCGGCGACAGTGATATGTGGGAGACCGGAGTAGCAGAGAGAGACAACGGCAGAGTCGAACGGATATGGGAGATCTAATTGATTATGTGAGATTTGGAGTTGTTGATCCGCTAGTCTCGAATTTGGGCTAGGGCTTCGGTATTAGGTGCTTGCGGAATGGCTCGGACAGGTTCGGCGAGGACCTGTGGGTGGTTCTGCACGGAGATTCATGGCTGAGAGAGTGAGGGAGGGAGAGAATTGCAGTTGGATTTTAGAGAGGGAGAGAGAAACTGTTTTGATTTGAGAGAGAAAAACGGTTTTGATTTGAGAGAGAGACTGTCTGTTTTGTTTGTAGAGGGGCAAAATAGTCAAGATAAAAATAAATTGAAGATGAAAGTGGCCTTATTTGCACAAAAAATACTAGGTGGCTTTATAGCTAATTAAAGTTTTAAAATGACACTTGTGAGTAATTTTCTATAAAATATATAAAAAGCTAGGGGAAATATCACCAATGGTCACTGAGTTATGACTTATTCGAACTCACTGTATTTTCAACAATATCACTTAACTCACTCAGTTTTACATCCACTTAACTCACTGCCGTTAATTCTACCGTTAGAAGGCGTTAAAATTGAGGGAATATTTGTCAAAACACTTAAAAATCATTTTTAACTTATAAAAAACTACATTTATTAGAATTTTTTTTCAATTTCTGAAATTTCTAATAAAAATGATTTTTTTAACTTAAATATAATTTGAAAAAAAAAATTCTTTTTTTTTTTAAAAAAAAGTTAGAAATGCATTTTTTTA
>LYNE01001071.1:14416-26878 GCA_001662545.1 Rosa x damascena | reverse complement strand
AGACCATTTTTGCTCTTATTTTTTTTTTTGCTTAATAAGAAACAGAAAATTTTCTCAGTTTTGTGGAAGCCAACTGTCTTCTTTATAATTTCTCCTCTTTGGTCTTTCGGGGTTTCGATGAGGCAATGGCTCTCTTTTTCTGCTAGCGCGTTTGAAGGGTCAAGGCTGGAGAGATAGGGGCCATGGGCCAGCCCGCCTTGTGCGTTGGTGGAAGGGATGGTGTGGTTTTTGCTGGACTTGCACCTAGTGATAATTATTTTAAGTCGTTCTATTCTTGGTGGAGCTTTGGAAGAAGTGAAGTCAAAGAGAGCTCTTATGCCCCTTTAGAACTCAATAATTAAATCTTTTTCGTAAAGAAAAAAAAAAGACTTGCATTATTAAAGCCACCCCTCATGTTAAAACATGTTTTGGTCGAAATTTTCAGTTCTTTTCTGGGCAAATTTCTGGTTTTTCATCATCAACCTTCTTCTTTTTAGTTGCCCTCACAACCTTTCCTTGGAAAAAAATGTCTCTTAATTGACCAAAAAAGTAAGAAAATATGTACTTGACATTTGTGTATGTTGATGGCGATCTTCCTATTAGAAATGATATGAAATGTCACTAAGAACCTGTTAGTGATCGAAATTGTTAACCAAATATTGTAGAGGGTTAAAATCATGTTTACTTCCACTAATGCAAACGGGATATGAGTATAGGTACGTAAATTTTTCTATGTAGTAGCAATGTAAGTGACTTATGTGATCTCAGTTTTTGATATTTGTAGTTAATTTTTTTTCATAATAACCAAAATGTGCATTTGATGTTACCAAACTATCCATTCATGTAAGTTTGGTGAGGTAAGAGTATCTTTAGCAATGTTAGTTGCTAAAGGAATTAGAACTCTTTTGTTTGGATTGATATGTTACACGTACTAGCTGCGTTGAGAAAAATGACCTTGCATTGAAATTGAAAGTCTGCATTCTCGATATAGATTAAGCTTCTTATTTCCTATAATACCGTCATGAACAAGAACTAGCATCCCAACAATAAGTCTGGTGGTGTCTCTCTGAGGCTCACCTATCCTGCAGCCACTGGCTCTGCTCCTAGCCCGAGAGACAAGGGCAAAGGAAAGCTTTAGATTTTCCCGATCTGCTTGCCTAATACTAGAAGTTGGGTCTTCTACTATTTTCATCTTAGTTTCTCTAGTTTACACCAATTTGGGTCTCTAAGCGACTAGATTACTTTTCCATGAGATGTTGGTAGTGAGGATTTTGTTTCTTTGTTGTAAGGCTCAATAAATGAGTGTATGTGTTAACAATGAGGGTCATTTGTCTTTTGTTTAGCAGCTTGTGCCATTTATGATTTTGGTATAAGACAACATCTGATGTACGTGCTTTCTAGCTATGGATAAGTAATGAAATTATATATTCTTCAAAAAAAAAAAAAAATACCAAGTTGTCAGGACCCGTACTGAATTTCACCTTAGAACCCGAGGTGGCCCTGCGGGGCCAACCTTAAGAATAACTCTACTAAAAAGTCGACAGAGTCATCCCTAAAGATGAACTACCCAAACTTGTAGAAAATACAATTTCACTTTTAAAAAAACCACCATTATTCCTCTGGAGGTACCCTGCTTCCCAAATCACAACAAGTTCACAATCAAGTAAAACATCTCAATGGCCATTCCCAAAACAAAAGATATCCAACAAGCAAAATCCACAATATATTTTTACACAAATCTCCATAATCACCCATAGTTGGGTCATAGACCCTGAATATAAACACTTCGAATTTAAAACAATATCCCAAGGTGATCAAAGCAAACTAAAGACAAGAAACTGAAATAACAACTAGTAAGTTAAACATGTAACCTACAGAAGATGACAACGGTGAAAATGGGTACCATGCCTCAACTCATACTAATGCCAAATAGCAACACTGCAAACTGGGCAATTGAAACTGAAGGAACCAAAGGAAAGTAATTGAAAAATGATGCAAGTATGAGTGGACAAAAATAAATAATCAAAATAAGCAGGAATTCGAGAACTTATAACTTTCCCATAATGTACTTTTAAAATCAATGCATGCAAGTTCTAAGAAAAATATTTCGAATAACATTTAGTTCAAGAAAAACGACTAGCCTCGCTAGTCATGAACAACAAAGTAAGAAAACCGAGAAATTTTGATAACTCTTAAAAATAGGACCAGCCCTACTGATCGAGTAAAATCAGAATAGCCCCGTTAGTCAAGTAAAAAGTAAAGTATGGAGAAGAAGATATCACCATACAGTGAAAGAGAGCCTCCCAGGCACTACTACGCTCCACAAACACAAAGTAAGTGAGGAGGAGAACTTAAAGGCTTGACTGAAACCCATGTGAGGAGGAGAACTAAATAAATCAACCCAAATATGGTGAAGAAAAACAATTGAAAACCAAAAACCAATAAAGCTTCCCCAAAATCTCACAACAAGGCACAAGTACGGTTCCCAACCATACTTAGAAAAATCTCATGAGAAAATCAAATAAAACTCAACGACGTGTACCACGCACCAAAATATTCTTGATAAGAACATAATTCAAAATGAAATTCATAAGCGGATTAGCGTAAATCATAATCCAAATAATATATCAATTTCCAAGAATCACCACTAAAAACTATCCACTAAATAAAACTCAAATCAAAATTCCGAAATCCAATCATATGCTCGAACGCTTAATGTAAGGTTTAAGCTCCGAAATTATCAACAGTAAAGTAAGGCCTTTCCCAATAATGTCAACATTGAAATAAATCATAACTAAAAATCCAAAATCCAAACATATGCTCATTGATAATTAAAACCATTTCCTTAGAAAATATTGCATGCATGAATTTAATTAAAACAAAAGTCCACTCACAATATACGGCTAACGTGACCAAGCTTATAGATCCTTGTTGAGCGATGGGTCGGTACGTTGTTGTGTACAAAATAATAATTTGTAAATGACAACGAGAAAGTTATGTTCAGAAAAGTAAAAGTTACTGTTTTGAGAAACTTACTATAAATAGCCTATTTACCTTTGGTAAGTTTCTACCCTGACCCACAAACCTGATTCCTAAACCTGACTTACAACACTAACTGCATAAGCTAAGTCTGGTCTAGTGTGTGACAAATAAATTAATCTTCCAACTAACCTCTGATTCCCAAACTTTCTTTTTGTCTTTGTTCTGTTTGCCTTGGTCCCGTTTGACTAGTAGAAAAGAATACTTCAATTCAAGATTAATTTGATAATTCTATTCATCCCACAATGAGGGTATATATACAAGTATAAAGCAGTAGTCTAACTCTAATAGGAAACAAACATTCCATAATTACAGGATATCATAAATTAATAAAATCCTAATTACATACAGATTTACAGCGATTCTACACTCTCACTCAAGTTGGTGCATAGATGTCTATCATACCCAACTTGTCAACCAAGCTGTCAAATACCTTCTTGGACACTCCTTTAGTAAGAACATCAGCTAATTGCTCCTCTAAGTTTACAAATGGAAAGCGAATAACCTTTCTGTCAGGATTTTCTTTAATAAAATGACAGTCAACCTCCACATGCTTTACTCTATCATGCTGAACTAGATTATGTGCAATCTCAATGGCAGCTGTATTATCACAATGCAAATCCATAGGCTTTTTAAGCTTGTAACCCAAGTCTTTCAAGACATTATGAATCCCTAATATTTCACAGACTCCATGTACCATACCTCAGAACTCAGCTTTTGCACTTGATCTGGCAACGACTTTCTGCTTTTTGCTACGCCAAGTGACAAGGTTCCCTCCAACAAAAGTGAAGTACTCAGATGTAGAATGTTTGTCAATTTTATCACCAGCCCAACCTGCATCTGTGTACCCAACAACTTCCAATCATCTTTTTTCTGAAACAATAACCCTTTACCTGGCGCCGTCTTCAAGTACCTCAAAATACGAAAGACTGCATCCATATGCTCTTCACTAGGACAATGCATAAATTGAATAACAACATTCACAGCATAAGCAATATCAGGTCTAGTAGTGAAAGATAAATCAACCTTCCTACAAGACGTTGATACCTCCCTATATCAGTTGGAACTTGATAAGGAGAAATAGCAAGTTTGTGATTCATCTCAATGGGTGTCTCCATTGGTCTGCAGTCCAACATCCTTGTTTCAGCAAGTAAATCAAGGACATACTTCCTTTGTGAAAGCAAAATCCCCTTCTTAGACCTTGCAACTTCAATACCCAGAAAATACTTCAGTTGTCCCAGATCATTCATTTCAAATTCCTTTGACAGATACTTTTGCAATTCATTCATCTCTTTCGGATCATCCCCTGTAACAATCATGTCATCAACATACACAACAAGAGCTATAATCTTACCATTCTTGCGTTTGATAAACAAGGTATGGTCAGAATTGCTCTATCTATATCCAAAGGCTTTCACGGACTTTGAAAATAATCAAAACCAAGCTCCTGGAGACTGCTTCAGGCCATACAAAGACTTCTTCAATTTACACACCTTGCCAACGTCACTTGGGTAATTCTTAACACCTGGGGGCACATCCATATACACTTCTTCCTCCAAATTCCCATTAAGAAACGCATTCTTCACATCAAACTGGTGCGAGGGCCAATCTTTGTTTGCTGCAAGTGAGATTAGAATCCGGACAGTATTAATCTTTGCCACAGGTGCAAAAGTCTCCTCATAATCAATCACAAAGCATTGTGTATATCATTTGGCAACCAATCTCACCTTATATCTATTAATAGTTCCATCTGCATTAAAATTCACAGTAAATACCCAACGACATCCTACAGTCTTCTTTCCAACCGGCATAGGTACTAGCTCCCATGTTGCATTCTTTTGAAGAGCTTCCAATTCTTCATTCATCGCCTTTGTCCATTTTGGATCCGTCAATGCATTCTGCACGTTTCTAGGAATAGATACAGTAGATAATTGATCAAGAACAAGTGCATGTGACCCAGAAATCCTATGGTTAGACATAAAATTAGCTATAGGGTATTTAGCTTTAGTTTTGATATCTGGTTCATATTGTTTCTTAGGAATTCCCTTGGTAACCCTTTGTGATTTCCTAGGTTCGACACTTTCTAACCCAGAAGACTCATTAAAGTTTAGGGGTACCTGAGGTGGATCATTTTGACCGGGAACTTCAGTTGGTAATGCAAAAGGGGGAATATCTTGTGTGTAAGCTTCAGATACGTCTTGATTTTGATTCAAACTATTCAGAAAAGTCATCTCTTCTGTCTCGGAATTCACAACGCTCTGTTCGGCAGTTGCATTTTTTGTTTAAGAATTCACAACACTTTGTTCAGCAGTCGATTTTTCTGTCTTAGAATTCATAATGCTTTGTTCAACAGTCGCATTTTCTATTTCGGAATTCACAATACTCTGTTCGGAAACTACATTTTCTGTTTCCGAATTTCTACCTTCAAATCGTTCCTCCAAATTTTCCAAGTCTTCAAAGACATCAAAATCAATAATAGAACGAGGATTCCCTTCACAACCTCTCTCCCCTTGAGTAATAAGGCTCGGATTCACGAAAAGAAAAATCAAGAGAGACATGTATAGTGCCAGTAAGAGGATCATAACATCGATAACCTTTCTGGAAGTCAGCATAACCAACAAATATACACTTACGGGCACGGGATCAAGCTTGCTGCGTTGAGGCTTGGGAATATGAACATAAGCTGTGCACCCAAACACCCGGGGCTCCAAATTAGGCATAGAAGGGATGATCAAAAGTGTATGAAGCATTTGATGAGGATTTTGAAACTCAATCATCCGTGAAGGAGTACGGTTGATAAGATATGTTGTTGATTTCACTTCTTCTCCCCAATAGGACCGAGGTACATTCATGCCAAACAAGGAAGTACGAACAACTTCCATCAACTGCCTGTTCTTTCGTTCTACTAAACCATTCTGTTGAGGAGTATAAGAATTGGAGGTTTGATGACGAATTCCATGTGACCGGCAAAACTCAATCATAGGGCCATTCACAAACTCTCCACCATTGTTAGACTGAAACACTCTGATGGATTGTTGATACTGAGTTGCCACCATTTTGTGAAATTCGGTAAACATTCCAAATACATCACTCTTATTCTTCAGTAATGACACCCATGTCATGCGAGTGCAATCATCAATAAACATTACAAAATACCAAGCTCCAGAAAGAGAAGGAATTTTCGTAGGACCCCAGACATTAGAGTGAATCTTCATAAAAGGAACATGACTTTTGTTAAGACTTGGTGAATATGAAATACGGTGACTCTTGGCCAGTTCACAAATGTCACAGTGGAAATCTAAATCACTAACAAGTGAAAACAAATGAGGGTGCAGTTTCTTAAGATAACGAAAGGATAGATGACCTAAACGGCGATGCCATAACCATACAGCTTCCTTCACATTCTCTATCCCGTTGATCTGATTATCTTGTCCCAAAAGATGCTTATGTTTCTTTCCAGTCTCTTCAGATCCAGATAGTATAATTTCCCCCTTCTAACACTATAACCAAGAATCCGTTGAGTCAGAATGTCCTGAAACACACAGAAAGACGGATAGAAGGTCACAATACATGCAAGAGCTCAAATAATTTGACCAACAGACAAGAGATTATAAGCTAGTGATGGAACAACTAAGACAGATTCAGGGGTTAAGGTATCAGATAAAGCAATAGAACCTTCTTCGGTGACAGGAGTTAGAGTACAATTAGCAGTAGAGACAACGTCTTGAGGGGAACGTCTAAGGTTTTTCACAAGACTTGGGTCATTGGTCATATGGTCAGATGCACCTATATCAATTATCCATGTACTATTAAAAGTAACCTTACCCTTCATACCTGACTGCGCTACATTAGTGGAGGCATTGTCTAGGTAAACTTCCTCTGTAGTAGCAACAGCGGCCTTGCCCAGATTCTTTCGCGGTTTCTTGGTGAAGTCCCACCAATCAGGGTAACCAATCACTTCATAGCACCGCTCCTTGCTATGACCTAATTCTCTACAGAATGCGCCTTTTGTTTGCATATAGATTTGGTTTACCCAGAGGACGGTGTGGAGAAGGTCCTAAGAAGCCTGGAGGAGGACCCTGTTTGCTTTGAGCCATAACAGAAAATTTGGTAGTCACTGAATGCCCCATAGCTTGTTTCTCTGATTGCATCATTGAAGAATTCATGATTTTCGCAGGATTGGATTTTCAAGGGTTTCAAGATGGATATGAATGTTTTGGAAAAAAAGTTTTTTTTTTTCTTTTTCCTAAAAAAGGTAGGGTGATGGTGGTTTGAAATTCAGGATGGTTTGATTTCAACGGTGGTGGTACGCAGAGGTTTTTGGCGTTCTTCGGGATCCAGGATTCAAAGGATGCAGCGCAAGTTCAAAGGATTGAACCTGCTCTGATACCAAGTAGAAAAGAATACTTCAATTCAGGATTAATTTGATAATTCTATTCATCCCACAATGAGGGTACATATACAAGTACAAATGAGTAGTCTAACTCTAATAGGAAACAAACTTTCCATAATTATAGGATATCCTAATTAAATAAAATCCTAATTACATATAGATTTACAGCGATTCTACACGTACATCATGTATGATGGACAAATTCACAAACCAACAGATTACTTACCAATACAAAGAGGCAAGAGCAACCTTTTTCCGATTCATTATCAATAACTTCATCTTTGAGGGAACTAGTGGCTTGATTAATTCTAGCTAGTTCCTTGAACTGTATATTTCAAACCCAGCTATCTTTAGCATGTCACTTATCCTAATTGGCCTTTACAAACTTCTACATCACCCTAATTGCACAGCAATGTTTTCCACCAAACCTCCCTACTATTTCATATTCTTCCTCTAATGTCTTCACAACTCAATGATCTCTCCATAAATGTTATCTTCAACCCATAATCTTTAAGTAAAAGAACTTAAAAGAAGTTTCCATTTAGAACTTGATGTCAGCAGCAGACCAAAACAAAGGTGCTTAATTATCAAAATACTCCATAAACTTGGTGTTAATGTTTAAGATTGAGCGGTGGCCCAAGTGTTTGTTAACGCTGGTCCGATGGGCGGACCGCTACTTGTAGTGTTCTCAGAACTTCTGCTACCTGTCAAGTGAAATACAAAGCGACGTCAGAGGGAGACCGCGCTGGGCGGTCTTCTCTTCTTCGATGCCCAAGTTAGTTAATGTACTTATGTTGACAGAATAATAGTAGGTAAGTAGTGAATGCGTAATGAATGAGGAGAGAGGAGATAACCTTTTATAGGTGGGGAAGAAGCCAAGCTCTTCCATGTTTTCTATGTGGGACTGATGTGCTTCAGTTCCTAGCTTCTGGAGCTTCTGATGCTAACTTGGCGCGACGCGTGGCGGTGCGTCAGCGGTGATCTAGGGGTGAGCCGGGGCTCAGGCGGTAGCCTGTTTGGCTGTGTTTCCGTAGGTCACACAGTTGGCGGTAGTTGGTATTGTTGGTGATATCATGAGTGTGGCTCATTATAGCTAATTATGCTTACAAATGCTTATGTAAGTACACTTGGTTATAATTGTCAGTTTACACCCCGAACTTACAATTGCGAAAATTAGCCTCCTGAATTTGACAAAAATTGTCAATTCACACCCTCTCCATTGATTCTAATGTTTTCCATCCAAATGTGAGGCATGTGCCATGGGGTAATATGGTCATTCATAATAATAAATTTTCTTTTTCAATTTTTTCTAATTATTAAAAGAAAATACACAACAAAATGAAAAATATTTTTTTAGAGTGGAGATTTATGGTTCCTCCTTTTATTTAATTAATTACATTATATGGTTCCAATAAGAATAAAAGTTAAAATTATGAAATTGATGTTGTGATTCACCAAGAAACTACTGATTTTAATTAAATAATGGAGTTAATATAATTTCCACATCAATATAATTAAGTGCTAATTTTTAATAAAACTATTTTGTTGGGATAATATAATTTAATTTAATTGCAAAAAAAAAATTTGCAAAGTGTGTAGGTTAATTATAGGTGGAAGACCATAAATCTCCACACTAATTTTTTTTAAGTATATTTATTATTAATTTAAATTAACATAGTATAATGACTATATTACCCCTTATGTGTAGGGGCACATCCTTTACATTTGGATAAAAAACGTTGGAATTTTATGTGATTGAATACATTACCATATATATATATACTAGCATTTCTCCACACTTGTTCTGCATGTGCAAGTAATTATTTTCTTTTAAATAAAAAATAAAAAAGAAAAGAGTTGGTTATTACAAAGAAAAGAAAATGGGAGAGAGAAAAGTGGATTGTGGGTACCTTTTTTTTTAAATTTTTAAATAAAAATACATTTTGTAAATATCTTAATTATCATTGTGATTTAATTAATTCTCAAAATTTATTAATCTTCTAAGGTCAATTCTGTCAAAATTTTAGATTTTGACTAACAAAGTCTTTCTTTTAATAATAAATAGTATAGATAAAGACCATTCTAAAGAACACGCTCCACGCGCTGAAACCTTAGAGACTTGCGTTGGTTTTCGTTCCTGTCCGGCTGTGATTGGGCATTGGTGCCGGTCTGTAGTCGCGCCGCTCATGACGTGTGAGGCCGGACGATATGCTTGTTTCGTGAGCGTGCCTAGTGCTTGGAGGGTATCTTTTTTCTCCTATCTCGGTGGACAGTGGTGGCTATATCTGAGACTGGGTCGTGGTTAAGAGTTGAGATCAGAGTGGGTTTGAGTCTTTGCCGGGTCGGAGCGACATCTCATGGCTGTCAGTGGACGGGCCAAGATCAATGGCTAGATTGGGACGACGGCGTCACTCTGAATCTTCTTGAGGCAAGCTGGCTGAGATGCGTTGGTGGTTAGGGCTGGACGCCGGTGGTGGAGCCGCGAGTATGGTGGTACGGCTGGTTTGATGCAGTTGTTGGATCGAGCTTAGAGGGAAGGAGATGATTTCCTCACTGCTTTGGCCTTTAGGGCCTGCCTATTGCTTGTGGGCCCGGCCGGGTGTGGAGATTGGGCTTGGAAGTTGTCAATGAGCCATTTTTGGCCTGGTTTTAGTTTTATTGTTTGCTTTTGTTATTTTTTAGTTAGTTGTAGCTTTATGTCGGCAATAAGTCCCTCTTGAGTTGGGGTAGGGCGAAGCAGGCTATGTCCTAAGCTGCACATTCGTGTGTCTTGTCTGCTCTGGGTAGGTAGCGAGTTTTTTGGTTCGTCAAATGGTTGCAACCTCCTAGTGGCAGAGTGAAACTAAGTATTGTCAGATTTATCATTCGGCGGCAACATAGTAGGAAGGCTGTGCTTTTGGTAATTATGGTATGTTGTAATCGTGTTACATATCTATTTATCTTTTCATTATGTCACCACTATATCAAAGCAAATAGAGTGTAGCCATTATAGCACTTTTTACTAGTTGGTATCTTGTTGAATACATTTATTTGGTAAAGATTCCTGATTTCATTTAAGGACGTTTTATAAATGCTTATTGTAATAAGGTGTTTAGGCTCAATGTCCCCCCTTTGCATTCGGCAGTTTCATCAATCAAGGCTTGAGGGCAGCCGCACCAGCCCTTCATTAAAAAAAGCAAAAAAAAACAATGGAATTAATGAAAGGGGTGTATATTAGCAATTTTCGCCAAGTTTAGGAGGTTAATTTTCGCCAAGTTTAGGAGGTTAATTTTCGCAATTACAAATTTAGGGTGTAAAATGACAATTATAACAAAGAAAAAACACAGAAAAGAAATTAACAAATTTAGTAATTATGAGATCAAGTCTAATATATCCTTCTCTTGAACATATTTAATTGCTTAACAATTGCACAATGACTGAACCTCTATTGTAGCCTCTTAACGAAGGAACAATAACTAAACCCTAAAATTATCTCTCTAAACTCTCTCTCCCCTAAAGAAACTCTAAGACTGGACGTTTTTCGTTTTGCGAAATCGTTCTCGTCCAGCAGCGCCCGGATGTCCGGGTTGGCCTCTGGCCTCTCTCCCGTCATGGGGTTTGCTGCCGAATGAGAGATCGATGTCTACTGCTCATGGGGCTCTGTTGGAGGGGTTTTTCTCGGCGCTTTGTCAGATGGTTCAATTGGGCTGGTGCGAGGCGGTGGTCGTGCTGTACGGGCCAACAATGATCCCCTCTGATAGGTTTCTTGGACCGACGATGTCATGCGTCTGAATCGATGGCGGTGTGGAGTTGTGAGGAACTTAATCGGGGATGGTGTGCTCCGTGGTGGCGTAGGTTGTTGCGGCGTGGCTCGGGCGGTTTGGATAGTGAGGATGAGCGGCCGTGGCCGTGTAGATAGTGGCGACGTGAGTCGTGGCAGGCGTAGGTCGGATGGAGCTCGGCCGGACCGCTATATACAACGGGGGTGATGGAGATGGAGACGGTGGACTGGCCCTAACCAGGTTGATGGGCCTGTAGTAATTTCCTTTGGTGGCTGCTCTATTGGCCTTCGAGTTTTTTGGGTTGGGGTTTTGCCCTTGTCCATTAGCTTTTAATTTGGACTAGGGCTGAGCCCCGTGGCCCAATCCTATGTTTTAGCTTTTTGTCTAATTACAATAATTTTCGTTGTATTAAGAATCTAGATCTCTAACGCCTCCGGATTAGTACCAATGGAGGATCCCTGATCCCTCTACGTATTTGAATGTATAATGAGTAGGTCTATTTCTGTGTACCACTGTGGGTACTGACACTATTTTTTTGTTTGTCTATAAATGACAGCGAAAGGGTATCCATATTCTGGCTTGTGATAAATATATTATTTTGCTTTAAGGGCTTGATTCAAAAAATTGCCTAAAGAGTTTGAGACCAAGTTTGGAGAAACTATATGTTACATTTTGCATATGATACTTTAAAAATAGGATTTCAGTTTCCCAAATTAAGGTGCACTACTCGATTAAATTATATTACTTCATCTCTCTGGTCTTTTGTTTTAATTTTTTTCGCGTTGAATCATCGGAGAGAAAGATGATAAATTTAGGAGTTATGCCCTGAACAGCCAAAGGAGAAATTAACTGGAACAAAAGCTTCTCAAGCTAAGAAATTTCAAGTGAGCTTACAAGATCGCTGCCCCGCCAGAAATAGAACACGTCCTTTTATTTGATTATTCCTTGCAGCTTTTTGTGGAAAATTTCTTTTGATTTCCTCTGTTAGTTTTGTGTGTGTGTGTATATATATATATATTTGGCTTTTGGCCATTCTATTTTATTTGAGGGTTTGGTTTATTTCCACCCTCTCTCTTTTGTTACTTTTGTTTTTCTCTTGTTTCTTTAATAAATTCCTCACTTTACTGAGACTTGTCAAAAAAAAAAAATTATAATGAGCAATTGTAATGCGGAAAATTTCAATAATATTCAAATTTGATGGCATTGGTCAAGAAAGAAACACAAGCATGACCAATCTTCAAATTATGGACATGCACAAATTCAGACCAGCCGGCCTGTAATCTCGTAGTC